>PVJS01006250.1:0-60678 GCA_004027185.1 Glis glis | reverse complement strand
TAAAGTATAAAAAAATAGGGCCGGGGGTGTAGCGCAGAGGTAGAACGCCCCTGGGTTCAATCCCCGGTACCGCAAAAAAAAAAAAAAGAGGTATTTTCAAAAAAAGTCGATAATTCTGACTTAATCTAGTGTTGGTTTGATTCTGCGTCATTATGTCAAGGTCCAAATGTTTTTTGTCTTATCCAAGTATAAAAATGCAAAGAATATAAACACACATTTCTTCCTTATTTTTCTCTTTCTACACATGACCTTGGTGACTTATAACTCCCTGGAGTTCACTGATGTTTAAAGAAATGAACCTGGGCACATACCCCTACCCTACTATAACAGATTCAATTTCTATAATACCACACACTCAATATTCTCCTATCTTTACACATATCTTTAAGAATAGAGCCAATTTTTACTTTACCCATTTCATTTATCTTTTTTCATATTATTTTACTGTCCTGTCTGATTACTAATAGAAGAGTGATACTAATACCTCATTTTAGAATTACTCAAAATAAATTATAGAAAATATATTCTAAAGAATTTTCTTGACACCTCTGGAAGCAATACCTTTTGATTACCATTAATAATTTTGCTCTACTTTTTCCTCTCATTGTTGTGAGAGTGCCAGTCATAGCCTTCTAAATTCCCACTTTCTTCCTACTTTGCTTTAAGAATTTGACTTCATTATTTACTTTTTGTTTTAGGTCACTCTAAAATGTCAAAACGAAGTTTTGAACTGGGACAATTTGAAAGTCTTTATAATTTGAGGTAGGAAGGAATGAAGGCAATTTTCAGGTTAAACACTTTGCCATTCGCTACATTATTTACTCTAATTGCTGTTTACTAAGAGCACATAAATGAATTTCAAGTCAACACACAAAATGATATCCTGGATCTAAAGGCCATGATTTTCAAACTGAAACTTATAATAGACTAAATATGAGAAATGAAACTTCCCTGCTGAGCAATCTGCATAAAGTTTATGTTTGAATGATCTATAAAAAGTAGCTCAAATCCCAAACAAAAAAAATACAATTAGATTTAAATTACAGTGAAAAATATCACACTTGGATATAGATTCAGAAAACTTGCTATATGAAATTTCAAGAAAAAGCAAGGAACCTACAGAGGAGGAAACCATACATAATAAATGTAATTTCTCTTTGAAGAACTCTGTTAAAAACTGAATTTACAGATCTAAAAGACTCATGAAGATCCAGGTAATATTGATTGATAAAACATTTCTAACATAATTGCCATTTTTGAACACATTTTTGGTATGTATGCGTGGTGTGATTGTGTGAGTTTTTGTGTATGTGTGTTATGGTTTGGATCTGAAATGTTCCCCAAAAGCTCACGTGTTGAAGGCTTGGTCCCCAGGGCAGCAGTAGCTCCCCCCTTCCCCCCTTCCCCCCTTCCCCATACAGGGTATTGAGATTAACATTGGTGTTCTCACATGTGTACATAATGTCAATGGCAGTGATTCCTTCATTGATCCTCCCTCTCCCCCTTCCCCTTCCCCTAGACCACCTCCCTGACTCCACTGGACTTTCTCTTTCATTTTCTGAAGTCCCTCTGGTATCCCTAGCTTCCACATGACAGAAAACATATGACCCTTCTCTTTCGGTGACTGACTAATCTCACTTAACATAATCTTCTCCAGTTCCATCCATTTTCCTGCAAATGACATAATTTTGTTCTTCTTTATTGCTGAGTAGAATTCCATTGTGTGAATATCCCATAATTTTGTAATCCATCCATCTTTTGATGGATACCTAGGTTGGTTCCATAATATCTCGTACACAAAGTGATGGGAGAAAATGGGGAATGAGAACATATTCTAAGACTTAAAATATTTAGAGAAGAGCAAAAAGAGCAAACATCTTAGAGGGGAAATTAATTGGAATTTTCTTTTGATGTAATAGTAGGGAAATACATAATTTATTATGAACATCAAGTAAGGAAAGATATTCATTATTAGAAAGGACAAACTATAGTGGTTCCCCTGATTAACAAGAGATCTCTTCATCAAACTGTTAAAAGTTAATTAAGAGGAATTTAAAAAATAAACACATTAAGAAGAAATAAGGTAATTCTCTAACACTAAATGAGAATGGGTTGACATCTTAACGAAAAGATGAAATCGATTGGGTTGAGTTTAAAAATAACTCAGATTTAGGTAAGAGGTTTAAATCAAAGTGATAAAGGTTGAAAATGAACATGTGGACAAAGAGGTACCCATCTGTTTGTCGAGACCTCTTTTTGATAATGTAAATAAACAAAATAAGCAGCAGCAGCAACATTAGTATTAGATTAGACAGAATTAAAGTTAAATGTGATAAAACATTATATAATTATTTTCTTTATCGGCACACAATATTTATTCATTTATTCAACACATATTGACTGGAAATCTACTTTGTACTAGTCTATGTTCTAGGCACTAGAGATTCATCCATGAAAAAGTTCAAACAAATGAAAAGACAAATCCCTGTCCTTAAGGAGTTTACTTTATAAGGCTTATCATCTGAAAGTGGATTATTGATTAAATATGGATTTGTGTGGTTTCATAAAGAATCTGGAGGATGATAGAGCATGCCTCTCATTTTGCTCACAGTCACAGGACCTCTAAACATCACTTCCTCGTACCACTTACTGTGTTTAATGACAGGAACAAAGAAGGTGTAGCTTGCATCTTTCTCTCTTACCAAATTTGCACTTGCAATTCATCTCCCAGAAGTGTATCTAGAGCTCACCCAAGATCCCAGAATAATCCCAGCTTCCATGATTGCTTTCTTTCTTTCTTTCTTTCTTTCTTTCTTTCTTTCTTTCTTTCTTTCTTTCTTTCTCTTTCTTCTTTTTCTTTTTCTTTCTTTCCTGGTACTGGGGGTTGAACCCAGAGGCGTTCTACCTCCAAGCTATACCCTCAGCCCCATTATTATTATTATTATTATTATTATTATTATTTAAACAGGGTCTCATTAAGTTGTGGAGGACCTTGCTAAATTGCTGAGGCTGGCCACAAACCTGAGATCCTCCTGTCTCAGTCTCCCAAGTACTGGAATTACACACATGGGCCACCATGTCTGGCTACCTTCCCTGATTTTAAGAGATATCTGTCAGGTATCTGAGAAAATCTGCAACTCTCTTGGAAAGGAAGAGGGGAGATTAAGGCAATGCTGGATTTTATTTTGACAGCGAAGAGCTTCTCATCTCGTATACAAAATTATAACTACCTCCTGCATAAACCTGTATGCACCAAACAACACTGGCAAAAATTTAATCATAACATAGGAGTATATAGCATCTCTGAAACAAATTAAGTGATTAACAGTCTGTTTAATAGTATACATTCATTCTTGGTTGAAAAATATCTTTCTTGATACATTTTTATAGAAACATTTACAAAAAGGCAACCAAGAAGACTTTCATCATTTTAAAGTAGAGATCCTATAGCCCCAGTCTCTGAATACAATCAAATACAATTAGAAATGCATAATGAAGGTAGACACAGAAATCTTTACCAAGTGAAAATTAAAACAACCCTTTTATAAAACACTTGGGTCAAAGCAAAAGTCAAATGAGAAATCAGCATCTCTTTAGAAACCAATGAAACAGAAAGAATTTCAAACCCAAATTTAAGACAAAGAAAAACTTATACTGAACTGATAGTGCTTAGATTTAAATGCCTTCATCATCCAAAAGAAGTCTTAAGGTAAAGGAAATGAATTTTTTTTGAGTGACAATGAACAAAAAGTAAAAATCTAATCCAATCTAGGATGACTTAATAAAATTTGAATAAACAAAACCATAAAACATGATAGACAAAAGTATTCTATTTTCTTTTTTGCGGTACTGTGGATTGAACCCAGGAGCATTCTACTTCTGAGCTACACCCCCAGCCCTATTTTTTATTCTTTAATTTGAAACAGGGTCTCACTAAGTTGCGGAGGGCCTCACTAAGTAGCTGAGACCAGCCGTGAACCCGGATCCTCGGGTCTCAGCCTCCCAAGTACTGGGATTACAAGCGTGCGCCACCACGCCTGGCTCAAAAGTATTCTATATGGTTTCTAGAGAATAGAAAATAGGGGACTCCAAGTATTTTAGAAATCAATGGAAAAGGAGCCTGGTGTGGCAGCGCACACCTGTAATACTAGTAGTTGGGAGGCTGAGACAGGAGGACCACGGGTTTGAAGCCAGTGCACAGTAACCTAGCAAGACCCTGTTTCAAAATAAAACAAATAAAATATAAAAGGGCTGGGGGTGATTCTCAGAATAGAATGTCCTTGGGTTTAATCTTCATTATCACAAAAGAAGAAGAAGAAGAAGAAGAAGAAGAAGAAGAAGGAGGAGGAGGAGGAGGAGGAGGAGGAGGAGGAGGAGGGGGAAGAGGAGGAGGAGGAGGGATGAAGAGGAGGAAGAAGAGGAAAAGAAGGGTTAGGGGAAGGGGAAGGGGAAGGGGAAGGAGATGAATCTGAGAAGATTCAGTCATAGAAATAAGAGAAAAATATCAGGCAGCCAAGAAGGAAAAGGAATAATTTGAGTACAAGAGAAAGGCAAGGGTAGAAGGGAACAGAATTTCTTGGGGGAGGATAATAAGAAAACTTAGTGGTATATTTCAGAAGCAAGTTACAGCCTATTTGAAATAGACAATATCATAAAATATACAGTAATTAATAAGATAGAACTATGCCAGGAGTTGTTTTATCATGATTAAAATTTATCTTTAAATAAAATTATTAACAATATTTTCACATTGTCCAACTTAGAAAAGTTAGTAGGAACTCTTAGATTCCGTCCCCTCCTTGGCACATAATTTACTATGAGTGGTACCTTTACTTTGGGATAGAAATATGGTATTAGGATGACATTAAGTAAGAATTGTGATCATAATGATACTGCAATTACAAAAGAGATGTATACTTCATAGAAATAGCACTCCTTTATCAATCCATTTTTTTTTCTGAATACTCTTTAGTATTTCTGGATAATCAGCACATTTCTTGACTCCTTAACTACAACTAGAGTCATCAAGGGATGAAGTAAAATGATCATTAAACATTCACTGACCAAAATCAATTAATCCACCTGCAATATTAATTAAATTACTTTCCTCATTCAGCCAGCAGTCTTTATTACCTACAATGTCAGAAGAGTGAGATAGAGTGAAAAAATATGAACTTTGGTGTCAAGCTACACTGCAGTCGAATGTGGGAATAGCCCGATAAGTTGTTTGAACCTGAACAATATATATAATTTGTAAGTCCTCTTCTTGGTTAATGACCATGTGAGGATGTAAATAGCTGATCTCTGAATTCTGTAGCACATAATAGATGCTTAATAAAGGGCAATGTCTTTTCTCCTTCTGTTATATCATTCGGTGAATATAAGGTATTGTCACGGACTTAGATTTAGCTTTTCACAGGGAAGAAGTTTTATTGTAAAAAAGAATAACAATGTTAACTTTTTCTATATAAACATAAACTTGTGTTAGAAAACACTGTACATATCAGTGAAAGACATGTTACCTGCACTTGTGTGAATCATTGAAAGGGAAAAGCAATTTGGTTTTGTGTTCTTTGTTGCCCCGCTGATTGCTAGGTTATTTTTCTGACTTCTGCTCCTTGCTTATTTCAATATTGCATTCTCAATCAAGGACAGCTTTTAGCCTTTAACCTTCAAAACTCTTATGCCATATTGCAACAAACTCCTGCCTGCCATAACTTGGTTTGGTGTCAAAGCACTGACTGTGTTGTGATTTCTCCTATTAGTCTCCAGAAAAATTTTTTTAGAAAGCATTTAACCAGATTTATTAGATACTCGCTAATTATTAGACTATGGAAATGAATCCTGCCTGCCATTTTGCTCCCTGGCGTGGCTGAGTTTACCTCATCCCTTCTTTAAACAGTGTCCTCACTCTCCTGAGTTGTATGGGGGTCTGCATTTGATCAACTCCATACAAAAGAGCATGCCATTATAACTCGACTGAGTAAATTCTGTTATTCTCTCTAATCTCATCTAATTCATATGAATCTTTTACACAATTATTATGAAGAGAACTGACCAATACTGTTTCAAATCAGAAGTATGTGACAGTTTTTTTAACAAGGAATTTTACAGAAAGTAGAAGTTTGAGTTCAGTTCTGGAGGATTTCACAATCACTTATGAAGATTCCTGAGAGTGAAGATAAATTTTCTTGCCACTATCAAAATGATATTAACAGATGACTATTGCAAGGGTCAAATATAAGCATGTTATAATTTTTTCCATCATATTTATGTATTGGCAATGGTTCCATAACAGAGGCTACCAACCACATCGCCCACTTTATAATCTCGGAGCTGTGATACTCAACAGGCATTATTCAGTGGCAAGTTAGGATGCTGGGTGAAGTGCTGATGAAAATCCACAGTAATAAAAACCTCACAGATGTGAAGTCAATTACAGTATCAAGTGAAGTTTGTTATGAAGAGATACTTGTTATTAAAGTATCCACTCCTCAACAAGGCTGACCTTCTCAGATGCTAGTATGTCACAAGACATGAGATTTAAAAAAAAATCCAATAACAAGTTTCCCTACCGCGGTTTCAATTGCCTTTCGGATCTCCCACCGTGTTCTGTTTCAGTCTGAGATAATGCAGACAGTTCTGGTCCTCGGTGGGTCAAAGTGGCACATATTTACAGTAGAGTAATCAGAGACAGGATTTCCACCTTGATCGAATTATCTACACACATATTTTACTTAAATCTTTACACCACTTGGCTTGTATAGAAAAGGGGTTGAAGTGCAGAAATTGCAAATATTTTTATTTCTGCATTTTTTCCTGATAGAATGCTTTGCAAATGCAAAAAATAGTTGGGCCATTGTGTTGAGGAGGTTCACGAGAAGAATTTGATACTTCATAGTATTGCATACAAATGAGAATATGTGTAGATTAAAATTGATAAATTCTGTTTGTCTTTATTTTTTTTAATTTTTGGAAGAGAGCTTTTTGACCAAAACTGTGTCAAACACAAAACTTGCAAGAATGCTCTTTAAAAACAGTCAGTGGAATGTCACTTCACTTAAACCAGGACATCACAACCCTGTACCCAGCAACCTCATTTACATGTTCCTCTTCAGAGTCACCCCAACAAACCAACACATAGCTTTATTGTAGCCTTGTCATTCTCTACAATGATTTCAATTTACTCTTGTGAGTCCCAACTATATCCTGACAATGTGGGCCAAGGAAGCTGTTTTTTTTTTTTCTAATATCTTCAAAGTAACAAAGGTAGCCACAAAAGTCATGAATAGTTAGAAAAGCAAAATAATAATAAATAAACAAATATCTGTGAATAGTGTCACGTTCAAATTATATATTTTAAACTGTAAATCCCATGTCAATTTCAATTATTTTCTAAATATTATTCTGTTATACAAAAAGTAAAGTGAGACTTTTAGATTTCATTTAGAAATGTGCTCAATAGAAATTAAAGAAAATCATATGATAGGGAATATGAAGCATTCTTAAGCACATCATTCTAGCTCTAAAAGTTTGGAATATCACTAGATTAGAGTGGGGTAGACCCGTCTGTACACACGCATGTGCACCTGTGTTCGCATCTGTGTTCCTCTTTCATCTTAGTAAGTTATAAAGTGTGTAGTAGACCTCCCAGCAGACTACATCGTGCATCAAGTCTGAAGTCACAGTATAAGGGGGTTTCACTATCCTCTTATTAAATAAATCCAAATGCTCTCATGGCAATGGAACATTCAATCCTGTCAGGGCAATGGATTCCAGAAGGACACTAAGCTTGGTAAAGTTTTACTTAGGGTTGTTCAATATCACAGAGCTTCAGACCCTTGTTGTCTCAAAAGATGTCTTTGGAGATTTTTTCAGTCAATTCATTTTAGAAAATAAAAAATTCATATAAAAAGAAGCAAAGTGATATTATTTAATCAGCAAGGTCCTAATAAAAAAAGCTAGAAGAAAGGATTTTTGAAAGAAATGATCAATGTTGGAAGAGGCAGATATGGTTAACCTGATTTGAACATTACACAATAGACATGTATAGAAGCATCATGTTACTCCATTAATATGTATAGCTTATAGATCAGATAAAATAAGTTTAATATAAATAAAATATTTTAAAAGTTCCAGAGAAAATAAAATAACAATAAAATAATTTTAAAAATAAGCATGTGCTTATGAGTCCGAGACTGCCATCCCTCAATCTAGTTCACTAATTGCTAGCCACTCTCAAGCCCAGGACCAACCTTAGAACTGGACTGGAGGTGTTCATTTCCTGTCCCCCCATTTAAAAGGGAAAAAGTATTGCAGATGCCAAAACAAAAACTTTTTTTTCTTGTTTTTTGGTACCTTAAGAATGCTTTTTAGAAAGTTTGGCAACTGACAGATGAAGAGGAATTGAGGCAGGAGGAGACTAAGTTAAATTGTGCTCCCACAGTATAGGGAAACTGAGGCAGGTTGCTGTGTGCTTGGAGGGTGGAACGCACACTTCTACATTGAGCAACTAGAGAAAAGTAGCTGCTCTTGCTCAACTTCAATATGAATATTTTACAATATGGCTTAAACTTCATATTCTAAAAGCAATCCAGGTTTTTTCAGTATTAAGTTATTTATAAATCTCAAATATTATAACTTTAAGACTATTTGTTGTTGTTGTTTTGTCATTGAACTTAAAGTGAGTGGGAAAGAAAAAATATTTTTCTAAGTATTTAGTATGTACTACAATGACAGAGATGATGAACAGACTATGATAACCTGATTTTTTGATGAAGAAGGTACTGAAGGATTCGTTTTAAGTTTACATTGCAATTTGAAAGTAGTTTTTCTGATGTTCTCTCCTTTTATCAACTTTCACAGCCTTCTCATCTTTTAAGTGCATATTTACAATGTCTTTAAAAATTAACAACTGTATGATCTATTATTCTAAGAAACTTTATCTAATAATATTAATAAACGCATATCGTTCAGTGTTGGCAAAGTTGTAGGGAAATGGTCTTTTTCAGTTTCTGCTGGTAGCAATATCAATCATATTTTTGCCCAGTATCTAACCTTCATGTTGAATGCATGTACATCTAAGTCAACAATGCCACTTCTAGAAATTTACCCTGGGGAATCATCAGAGACCTGTAGAGAGAGTGACATTCACTATATATTTAATTTCTCATTGAGTGAAGTTAGAAACGATCTAAATGTTCAACAATAGGGCCCAAGTTAAGTATCTATGGAACGTAATTTGTGGTAGAGTATGTTTAAGGTTTGGACCGATGCCCTGCAAAATGTCCATAGAACTTTCCTCTAGGTTGTGGTTCTAGGCTGTACTTCCTTGTGCTCATTCTCCATTCTTCTGAAGCGATATACTCTACATTGTAATTACAAAAAAATTTAGTGTAATGAACTCAGAAATACAAAACCATAACCAATTGACATGATTTATATAAGCTGTCTCTACAACTGAAGAGTGAGAAATTTTAAAACCATTTATTTATTTTGCAGTATGGGTGGTGGGGGATTGAGCCCAGGACCTCGTGCATGCTAGACAAGTGCTCTACCACCGAGCTACATCTCCAACTCTTTTTTTTTAATTTAATGTGAGACAGGGTCTCCCTAAGTTACTCAGGCTGGCCTTTAACTTGAGATCCCCCAGCCTCAGTCTCCTGAGTAGCTGGGATTATAGGAGTGCATCACACTTCCTGCCCCTATGAGGACATTTTTAAAAATTAATTTCTAACTGTCCATGATTCTTTGAGTCAGAACTCCCTACTTTTGATGAGAAGTCAGAAACATATTCCTACCACTGTGAAGCATGCTCAGTCTGACTCAGAGATATTTTACAATTTGTATTTATGAGATGAAAGACGCTGGGCATAGTGGTGCACGCTTGTAATCCCAGTACTTTGGGAGGCAGAGACCGGAGGATCCGGGTTCGCGGCCAGTCTCAGCTCTCTCTCTATCTCCCTGTCTCTCTCTCTCTCTCTCTCTACCTAGTGAGGCCCTCTGCAACTTCATGAGACCTGGTTTCAAAATAAAGTATAAAAAAATAGGGCCGGGGGTGTAGTGCAGAGGTAGAAGGCCCCTGGGTTCAATCCCTGGTACCACAAAAAACAAACAAACAAACAAACAAACAAACAAAAAAAAAAGAGATGAAAGACACTGATCATATATGAGCAACCTCAGCATTTGTCAATTTTAGGGGGGCATTTTATCTCAAAACAAAGACAAATATTCATAATGTCAGTGAAAAACATCTGTGATATAATTTTAAATGGACAGAATAATGCAGGAAATGTGAGGAGCTTTTACAATGAGAGAAATATTTTTAGGGCTTCAGAAATACCTCTTCTAGGAAAACTAACCACTTGAGCCACATGAAGAATAAAAAATCTGACTTCATTTCTCACTAGGTCTTACTTCCTAAAGGGATGGCAGACTGGTTTACATGCAATCAGCCAGGAATGTAACATAGATAATACTCATATTCTCCCAGAGGAGACAGAGAAGGGGGCAGGTGGAGGGCATGAGGAAACGTACAGAGCTGACTTGCACTTAACTCAGTGCAACAGTTTTGTAGAGAAAAAAGTCCTCTCCACATACAAAAGAAACAGGTGTTAAGAATGAAAACAGGAGCTGGGCGTGGTGGCACACCTGTAATCCTAGTACTTGGGAGGCTGAGACAGAAGGATCACAGGTTTGAGGCTAGCCAACCTCAGCAACTTAGCAAGACCCTGTTTCAAAATTAAAAAAAAAAAAGGACTGGGATGTAGTTCAGTGGTAGAGTACCCCTGGGTCTAATCTCCAGTAAAACACACACACACACACACACACACACACACACACACACCCCACCACCACCACCACCAACAACAACAACAATCTCAGATTTATTATTCTTTCTTTTTTTTTTTTTGCAGTACCGGGGATTGAACCCAGGGGTGTTCTACCTCCGAGCTACACCCCCGGCCCTATTTTTTATCCTTATTTTGAAACCAGGTCTCACAAAGTAGCAGAGGGCCTCACTAAGTAGCTGAGGCTGGCAGCGAACCCGAATCCTCCGGTCTCCACCTCCCAAGTACTGGGATTACAAGCATGCGCCACCATGCCTGGCTCAGATTTATTATTCTAACATGCCAGCCAAAGGTAATTTTGTTGTTCAGAGCCAGTTAGCATAACTGGTTAAAAAGAAGAACCTTACATTTTTTTTAATTCTGTGTCCAAGTTAAAGAAAGAAGACTATTTATTCAGTAACACTGTTTATGTCGTTCTTTGCTGATTTGTGTGCCACAAATCCCTGTATCACAAACCTCTGCATTTGATAAATCCCCAAAACCCCTTTCTATTCTGTCTTACTTTCATCAGTTTTTAAGGCAATGTAAAAATCTGTTATTTTCAACCAAAATTCTCAGGTCTCCTCATATTTGAAAAACTAGCCATGCAGCCACATTGCCACAAGGTGGGAGTACAATGTTTGACTGGCTTAAGAGCTGGCCTTGGCTTTTTATTTATTTATTTATTTAGTTTTCCCCAGCTCTGTGTGAACAAAGACATAAAACAGGCTAACTTTAAACTTGAATAAAATAACCCTGGTTATTTATTCCTTGTTGCTAATATGCATACCTTGAAAACTGAAATGCATTTTCACCCAAATGTGAGGATCAAATGTGATAAATATAGATGAAGAAAGTGGCTTAATAGCTATTTCCTTTCCCCCCTTTTCCTTGCTTTATTCTTTGCCAACATCAGGGTCCTTTTCAAACTATATTTTAGGACTGTAAGTAAACTACCCAAACATAAGTTATACTAAAAAAACTCCCTGATTTTTATGATGATAAAGAATATTACTGTCTCTGCTCTAATGAATATCTTAAAGACAGCCTCCCTCCATAAATTTTTCCTATCATTTTATTTCTGCATGGTAATGAAGGCAGCCGTTTAAATGGGAACAATGAATTAAACAGTCCAAGAAACATGTATAATGATCTTGACCTTTCTAAGGAGTTGAAAGATTAAAATGTGTTTTTAAATACTGCTTATTCTAGAATAAGCCTAATACAGTCACTGCACACAATTCAATTGCTTTTGCTTGCCTTGTGGTTTAGTAGATGTACCAGTATGCTTTATGTAGTGTGTGCTTATTACGTCCAAACTTGGTAATATTAGGCATTTATGTTGGGTTTGCAAATGCATGCTAACACACATAGGCCCTTGGAGATAGAGTACCTGACACTTGAGCTAGGCAGACCAGACATCTCAGGGCAGTTGAGACCCACCAGGGCAACAGCAACACACCCAGGAGATCCTGAGTGGTGTAGAATGGAAAGGGCTGCCATCTCCCTCGAATACAAAGACGTAAAGGTTGAAAAAAGGTATAAATTGGCTTGCCAATTTCAATTCCTTGCTTCTTCCTGCAAATGAATAAAAAGTAGACTAATGGAGGGCACACTTGTCTTTGCTGCTAATGTTAGAATTTCTGGAAAGATTTACCCAAACAGATCTTCTTTATCCTACTGCATTCTGAACATGCAACTGACACAGAGCCACATCACTTATGTAACTTTTTTTTTTTTTCATTTTCCCCCCAATGATCACAATAGCAAGAGAGACGAGCTAGTGCCTAAGGCTGTGGGATTGACGCTTTGCTGGATGAATGTGCAGAGGCCCCAATAAAATAACACAAGGATCTCAAGCATAAATTTTGCTGTCTCAAGCCTGGAAGAATATTACATTTATACATAAGGAAAGTTTTCCTGACTGGGTGGAGATTTTTGAAGTTTAAAATATAGAGAAGAAATCTATTCACATAATGAAACTCCACGTGAGTGTGTCCCAGGTGGTATTGGACATTCGTTGCACCATAAAAATGCACTTGGGAACACCTGGGATCATCTACTGTGATCTCAGGATCTAGTAGATGTGATCTATTTCTTCTGCCCTACAGGCTCACTGCTTCCTCTCCCGTATGTAATTTGGAAATTGGCTGAAAGGATAAATGAAGAAAAGAATAATCAATTTAATCAATTTATGAATTTTAGTGAGTGGCCTGGATTGATTGTTACAGTACAAAGAGCATAAAGTATTAGCTGTTGCTTAAATAGGAACTTTAGGAATAATATGACCAGTGAGTTCTTCCTACATACAATATATTCTGTGGTACTTACTTACCATGTTTATTGACTCTAAGATGGCATTTACAGTAAGATGTATCATCTTTGTAAATTCAATGAGAAAAAAGATATTGTCTATTGTTCTGTGGTTAGTCATTATCTGCAAGATGTATATACATTTTAGAGATGTTAAAATATAAAATAAAAAAGGAGAGAAGGAAGGAAGGAAGGGAGAGAGGGAGGGAGGGAGGAAGGGGACAAGTAAGACTTAGAAACAATGAAATAAAGTCATGACTTTGAAGACTTCTTGACTGATAGGACCTGAGATAGACTCAGACTCTTTTGTATTGTTCAAAGTCTCCGGTATTTGATCTGAAGCACTGCACTGAACTGCAATTGTTTTGGACTGAAGTATGTACAATAATAGAGGAAAGACTGCACAGTAAAGTTTGTATCATTTTAATTCAAAAGTTAACAATTATTTTTAACTAAAACTTAAATGTCTGATATATTGAAATGTCTCAATATCTAAACTTTCAATATAAGACTCTCAGTTTTATAAGTAAATAAAAACTCGATTATGAAGTGCAATTTTAACGTATTTGAAAAACCTAATGGTCTAAGAGTCAAGGAATCTTGTATCTAAATTTAGCCACAAAGGAATGGTAGCTGTCCTAATTTGGGATATAGTAAATGGTCTCTTCTAGTTCTACTTTTTATATGAGTACATGATCTCTTTACACTTGTAATCCCAGTATGTGGGAGGCTGAGACCAGAGGATCCGGGTTCTCTGCCAGCCTCAGCTACTTAGTGAGGCCTCTGCAATTTAGTGAGACCCTGTTTCAAAATGAAGAATAAAAAATGGGGCTGGGGGTGTACCTTGGAAATAGAACATCCCTGGTTTCCATCCCCAGTACCACAAAAATATTTCCTTTATACCAATGAATATCAGTTATCTACAATATTTTAATTCCAATGACTTATTAATCAAGTAATATCACTTACTGAACTTTTAGGAAGGAAAGAACACTGATACTTACCATAGTTATACCTAAGTAAAAAGCCAACGTTGGAAAAATCCAGGGAGTTGAGTTAATTTGTTTAATTTGTTGTTTTTGTATTTAACTTGAATTTTCATAAGGCGATTAAAAAAAGCACAATATTTTCCTAGAGGTGTCAGAGGAAAAATAATCTGCAATTTATATCATTGATCTTAGTGATTTGATTTGTTATATATGCAAAGTAATATTCTTTATAGTTATATAAATTCCTATAAAGATATTGGGTTATTTTTCCTGGTATCATAATTGATTCATCCACCAGAGGTTGCAATAGGGCTTTTTGTAGATTAAAGACAATGGGAAATAGCAAGACTGTGTGGAACATGAAAAAGCAAACCATCTATCTACTATCTGTTATACATCTATCTACGCATATTTGTATGTGGAAAAGATTAACTAATAAATAAAAGCTAAGTGTTGACTCTCTTAGATATTAGATTTTGCTAAATCTAAAATTGAATGGAAAATGAATTGGCAAAACACAATTATCTTGTACTTATTTTAAGGTATGTTTCAAATGCCAATTTCCCTATGGCCAAGACTGACTTTCTAAAATTCCTTTTAGATATTTTGCCACTCTATTACATTACCAGAGAACTAATTTTTATGTGAACCATGTCTTGTCCCCTCAGTAAATTCTGGCCTCTATAGTCGGAATGTGTGAAAGACATTTCTTTTTCATTTGTTTTGTTTTGCAGCATGGAGACAGAAGAGAGTATTTCCGGGATACCCTGAGAAGATACATTACAAAGAAAATTCTTCTTCATTTCTTCCCATGCAAAGTATTTTTGAATAAGTACATATACATTTGTTGAAAATAAAATAAAAAATTGATCCCAGCCTATATTCTCAAGTCATTTCCTATTGTAAATTATCATACAGATTGAGTTGTTGGTATCAAAACCCATTTGAAATTTTTTTTTTTTTTGGTAAAGGTTCACATCCAATTCAATAGAAGATATGAGACGTTTTGTGCTTGATAGCTTTTCTCTTTAAAAGAGCAACTATAATGAACAATGGAAAGAAAAGACAAAAAAAAGTCTATCAAGTATTACAATAACCAAAGTACTCTACTCAGAAATAGTGCAGTGGACAAAGACAGAATGTAAGACCGGAAGCATTAAGTTTATGTATGTATACAATAGCACTTTGGGATGGCTCCCAGAGGCATAGGGCTTACTACTTTCAAAAAGTACCCACTATTAAGGTGACATAGGTCTTGTCCCTTGAGCCTCCTTAAAGAAACAACAACTGTTCCATAGCACTATAACAGATGTTAAAAGGAATCATTAGCAATCTAAATGTTTTTCTGAGCAGATGTCCCACTTCTGCTGCGGTTAACTTTGGGGGGAGTGGAGAGGGATACAGCGAGAATGGGGGAAAGGATGAAAAGTTGAACAGAATTAATAATAAGCAGATCATCATAAGAATTACTCATCTAATTATATCAAAAAGGGATCAAGGCATTGTGTCTTCTAATTGCTGCTGCTTGATGAAGGAAGGTTACCAAGCTAAGGAAAGAATTAAACTCACTGTGCTCCACTGACTTGACACATAGCTCTGGATCAACGAGTGGAAAAGAGACCAGCAGCAGTAGAGGAAAATTTAATGCTAAAACTGTAATTGCATACTTTTCAATAGACATCAATAGGGAACAGAGGCTAAAGAAGAGAGTGAAAAGAATGAAAATGAGGAAAACCAGTACCCCTGCAAGATGTGCCTGTGACGGGGATATGAGAAGTTATTAGATTAGGTGACTGTCATTGTAACTTTATTTCCTTAGGGGCAAAGATAGGAAGAATTTTCTTAGGCATCTTATTTTCTCTCTGAAATACCTGAGCTGGAAGGAAATTTCTATGTAGAGAATTTTCAACCTCAGTGCCCTCATCCAAGTTCTTTCTTCCTTTTTTTTATTTACTTGCTTCCCAAAGAAGATAGAATGTGAACATGTATGTTAATTAACTGCACCTTCATAGAACCATTCTTTTAATGTTTGAGATTGAAGGGAAAGAAGTACTGGAAGAACACAAAGAATTTTTATTATAATTTTAGCTCTTGAATAAGAAAAATAATTATAGGCTATAGTAAACTCTTGGTCATTAATAATATAGAAAATGCAGTGAAAATATAAATTACACATTTGCTATGTTTTATGTACCATGGAATACATTTAGTCACAGTTTGATTTTGTCCATCTGTACCCAGATATCTGAATCAATCATTTTCATAAAAGATTTTATAACACCAAATTATATGGCAGCAACGGAATTTATTTCCAGGATTATGTTGACACTTTTATACACTGAAAATGTGACTATATATTGGATGTGTGAAAGTTGAAGAACTTGAAAGGCAAATCCCAATCCCGTAGCATAAATTCATGTTTACTAAGTTGTGTGCTACCATTTTACTTTTTCTGTCTCAATAATAAATAAAAGGCGTGAGGGCAGAATACCATGCCATCATCATATTAGGGGAATAAATAGTTTTAAAAATCAATTTTGAGAGATAGATGGCATTAGTGCATTCATTCAACTAACATTGATTGGAAACCTGCTCTATGGCCAGCATTGTGTTAGATGCAGAGAATAAAAAAGAATAAGTTAATGTCACTGCTATCTATGCCTGTTTCATAGACCAATTGATGAGATGCTCAGCTCCTAAATGAGATGTTGTCACAAATGTGTTATGCCCCTGGGGATCTGTGACCTGTGAGAATGAAATAGAAGTCCCATTCCTCTTGCACCTAGTTAGAAAGACCTCACAGAGGAAGTAAAGCTTTACTTCTGGTGGTCAACTGAATTTAAGTTACTAGAAGTATGGAAAGGATTTGTAATTCATTACAAACAGCTTATCAACTTAATCAAAATGTATCTCCAAAGCGTCTCAAAATACAACCTGCTAAAGATCTATTGAACTGTTTTTTTCTAGTTCTGTGAATGATGACATTGACATATATACACAATGGACTTTTGCTCAGTCATAAAGAAAAACAAAATTATGTCATTTGCAGGAAAATGGATAGAACTGGAGAACATCATGCTAAGTGAGAGAAGCCAGCCTCAAAAAAAAAAAATCAAGGGTTACATGTTTTCTCTCATGTGTGGAAACTAGAAAGAAAAAAGGTAAGAGAAAGGACCTCATGAAAATTAGGAGGGAGACCAGTAGAGTAGTAGAAGGAGATCAGGGAAGGGAAAAGGGGAATGAAAAGGGAGATACAGGGAAGGAAACACACCAAATAATGTTATGTGCATACATGATTATATCACTACGAATCCTGCTATTGTGTATAATTATAATGCGCCAATAAAAATTAATTAAAAACCCCAGTTGGATCTTGCTCATTCTCACCATATACCACTGATGCCTCCAGTCCCTCCATCCACACTATTGGAGAAGTCCCATAATACTAGAGAAGCACTGGTGGCCCACAACCATCATTTCCTTTACACAAGCAAAATAACGTCATTGTTTAAATTCCAAATCCTCTATGATATATAACTTCCTTATGTCAATCAGCATTGCAATCCCAACTTAGCAAAAAAAAAAAAAAAAAAAATTGAAAACACTACCAAATGTGGAATCCTAAAGTGGCATGGTTTCTGAAACTGATTTTTTAAAAAAATGTATGTGTATTGGACAGGGTTCTCTAGATTAACAGAATACACAGAATGAGTATATTTGAAAAAAGGGATTTATCAGATGGGCTTACAGTTTGAAGCAATGTAGTCCCAGGTTCTGACTGCACGTGGAGAGTCAGAGGAACCAGTAGCTGGTCGAGCGGTCTAAGAGCTGGAGTCTTAGGATCCGAGCAGCCACTAATTCAGTCCCAGTCCAAGACGTGAAGATCAGGAAGCTCTTCAGAGAAACGATGGTGAAGTTTCAGTTCCAAGAGCTGGAGGCCGAGAAGATCAAGAAGCTCTTCGGAGAAAGGCGAAGCCGGCGGCCGATGATCTCAGGCGAGAGCAGATGCGTTTTCCTCGGAAAGAGTCACACACAATCTACGTGGCTTCTCCCTCTTTTATCTAAGTCCGCACCTATCAGAATCCTGCTGCCTACATTCAGGGCAGGGCTTTCTGTTTAATCTGCTGTTACACACCCAAAATCACATAATCTTGGGTGTGTCATGATCAGGTCAAGTTGACAACCTAGACTGACTATCACAGTATGTAATTGCAGAATAATTGAATATTCTTAAGAATAGTGCATTCAATAGGAGCTACAACATCGTCATTGTCATCATCATCAAATAGCCACAGTAGCAAACACATAATACTTGGCATATGCCAGGTCCTTTGTTAAATATTTTACATATATTGAATCAATCCTCACAACAACTACATAAGGTAGGAGCTGCAAATTTCTCCAATTTGTAGATGAATATAGTGAGGCAAAGAGAGGTCAGTGTTACCTGCCCAAGATCACACAGCCAGTAGGTATAGAAGGCAGATTTAAAAATTCAACCTGGTTTTCAAGTCTTGGCTTTTCACCATTTCACTATAATCATCTGCTCACTAAAAGGTTAAGCAGAAGAAAAGTACTCCTTTTAAAGTAAACTGGGTATTAGGAAACAGAAAGAGTGCCAGAGAAATCTCCATCTTTTATTATTAAGTCCTGAAGCGTCTTCTAGTCTTTGCCATTATTAAAAAAGGAAAAGAAAAATCACCAGGTGTGGTGGTGCATGCCTGTAATCCCAGTACTTGGGAGGCTGAGACAAGAGGATGGCAAGTTCGAGGACAACCTCAGCAATGCAAAGTAGTGAGACTCTCAGCAACCGAGTGAGACCCTGTTTCAAAACAAAAAATAAAAGCTCTGGGGGTGTAGCTCAGAGGTAGAATGCCCCTGGTTCAATCCCTAGTACCACAAAACAAGCAAACGAAAATATATAAAAAATATATAAAAAATGATCACAGCAATAAAAAACATGAGTCAAGGATGACTATTTTTAGAGAATGTAAACGTTTCACTGAAAAAAAAAAAAGAAAGAAAATAAGATGCAAGCATTTTTAAAGTTAAAAATTTGTGAACAGGCCCTAAACATTGTTTCTGTTCTCCAGTCCCAATTCCTTGAAAAGAAACTTTAGATCTTGAGATGAAAAAAGATCTATTAGGTCATCTTGTCCATCTCCTGCCAGTAGAGAATTGTTCCTGACAGTAAAGAAGTTAACTTATTGACAGCACTCTTTAAGCAGCAATTTACCAGGTGAATCCCTAAAGGCAAGAATGACTTCTCTGGTTTATCTTTTCCTTCTTATCATCAGTAGAGTTAGGAGACCCATTCAATCTTCTCTGCTGGATGAGGACAGGGGACAGCATTCTTGAAAATGTGTCTAAACTGCAGAAGATTAAAAATGTAGCTAATGACACATTGATAGTTTAGTCTGGAATTATTGTCCTTTCACATTTAGGCAAGCATGTGTTTATGTGTGCAATGTATATGGGTATGTGAGTGTGTGTGTGCTGTGTGAGGGACATTTGACTTAATAAAAGTCAACCATATTTAAATTGAGTTTACAAAATAAGTTTATTACGCTAGGAGAAATGGGTGGCTCTTGAACTATTGGAATAAGAAAGTCTCCCTGTCAAATTGTGAATTTTAACTATTTTCTTAGTCATTCAGAATGATACATTTAAAAAGTAAGAACCGCCGGGCGTGGTGGCGCACACTTGTAATCCCAGTACTTTGGGAGGCGGAGACAGGAGGATCCGGGTTCACGGCCAGCCTCAGCTCTCTCTCTCTCTCTCTCTCCCTGTCTTTCTCTCTCTCTCTCTCTCTCTCTCTCTCCTTAGTGAGGCCCTCTGCAACTTCGTGAGACCCGGTTTCAAAATAAAGTATAAAAAATAGGGCTGGGGGTGTAGCGCGGAGGTAGAATGCCTCTGGGTTCAATCCCCGGTACCGCAAAAAAAAAAAAAAAAGTAAGAACCTTATCCTGATTTCTTCTATCATCTCAACTTTGGTACTGTGGTACTTCTGTTATTGCTTTATTTATTTATTTATTTATTTTGGTACTGGGGATTGAACCCAGGAGCATTCTACCTCCAATCTATACCCCTAGCCCTTTTTTTATTTTTTTGGTTTTGAAACAGGGTCTCTCTAGGTTGACAAGAGTCTTGCTAAATTGATGAGGCTGGCCTCAAACCTGTGATCCTCCTATCTCAGTCTCCCAGGTACTGAGATTACAGGAATATGCCACCATGCCTGGCCTGTTATTGTTCTTTTTATGCATATTTTATGGGATTTATATAAAGCAGTTAGAAAGAAGTAGATTTGTTATGGACTGTCAACTAACACTTGTCTAAGATTTGTGACTTATTTTAAGATGGAAACAGTAACTCCACTCTCTGACTGGGTAGCCTCATCTCATTGTTCCTTCTTACAGGTGGTTTGTCTTAACCCTCACTCACTACTGTTCAGAAAATATGTTCATCTATGCAGTCGAAAAGGAAGTTTGGTATAAATTGCTAAAAAGAATTCTTGCTTTAAAATATTCTACTTTTACCTACTTTTGAACTAATGCATGAAATATTATACATTGTATGTGTAGAGATGGATCCCCTGTCCTCTATCATGGCAGACTACGGTCAAACATTAGCAGGGACAAAAGGAGCCTCAGAACAACAGTGGAGAGTTGGGATGAGAACGAAGCAATGGACGGAAGGGCCTTCTAGAAAAGCATAGTTCAGGTGAGTTTCAGAGGAAGGAGAGGAATGAGAGTGGGGAGAAAGAAGACATGTGAGTGTTAAGACAAATAGAGCCACCAATGATAGATAAATTATTTCTATTTATATAGTATTTGCCATGAATGCCAGCAACTAGTTATGAGATGGCGGTTATATTACTGAAGTTGTAACCAACATTAGGAACCATCTTCTTTAGTTTCAAAACACTCAAGGACCTAAAAAATTAAAAAAAAAAACTATGACTTCAACCTGGGAAAGTTCCTTCTTTCCCTTCCTGCACTTATCATTTGGCCACAGGACCATGATTGTCCCTTGTTTTACTTTAAATGGCTCTTGCATGGCTATATAATAAACTCATACTCTACTTTACCTATTGGCTCTATTATATTAGTAGCTTTAGTTCTCCCTGGAAATTCCTTTTGATGTTTTTAGGCACTTATGCCATTGTTTCAGCAGGAGGGGAGGGTTTTTATGTGATACAAATAGTTATGTCCAGTAGTTAAATTTCATCTTTTCCAGGGTTTATTATAAGAGAAAGGATAATCATCTTCATCTCTGTAGCCAGTATCTGATCTTAAATAGGCTGGTCTAAATCAGAAAAATGGAGAAAAAGGAAATAGGTTATAAAGGTATTTGTGATGTTAATATTTGCTATCATTCATGTTTGTAGAATGATCTAGAAGGAAGCAAAGATAGCTCCGGTTTTTTGTTTTGTTTTTGTTTTTATCCTAGGTTAAGTTAGTGGTAAAAAAATTAAAAAAGGAAAGGGGGTGAAAGGTATATAATTTTATTTTACATATGGTGAGTATGAGGTTCCTGGAGAGATATCCAAAGACAGACTTCTTATGGGTATTGTAATATGGTACTGAAAAGAAGAGTTTATGATGCAAATTTAGGAATTGCTATCATGTAAGAATTGATGATGTGTGAAATATGATTTAGTTTATTACACTGAGAACACTTCAGAGTTACTTCAAGTTTCATAGTGTATTAATAAGTATTACACTACAAGAGAACAACACACGGAGGCTCTATCTGACAATTTCAATAACTGACAGGCTTTCATAATTTTTGAAAATAAGAAACCCATAGATCCTTTAAAAGACAAAAATTCAGTGTTTTTTTTTCCTTTTTGTTGTTGTTATTGTTGTTCACTTTGTAAAAAGGGACTAATTGTAGCTGTGTCAATGATGATGCCTTGTGACAAGGAGGACTAGGTGCATCCTATTCATTTGGAAGTGTGGTAAGACATGCCATTGTGCTTTGTTCAGAATCACTCAGAGTTCACATTTTAACATGTTCTTTATGGTTTAAGTGTGGCAGTGTTTCTGTTCTAGCTGGTGTTAGTGACCTTCACTCTTCAGCCACGCTCTTGAATTATATATAAACCGGTAATGGAGAGTCAGTATGGCCCACCTTGCCCGGAGTCCCACAGCCAGTATAAGGAGCGAATGCCCACCTTCACACTTGGAATAATAGCATTCTTAGCTATTGAAAATCTCCCAAGCAGTTTGTGGTAGAGAGAGGTATGTGCCTGCTACTGTATGGGCTTGACAAGTGTCTGAGCAGGATAAAAGGTGGGCATCTGTAGCCAGGGCATCACCTTTAATAGCATATCATTATTGAAACAAAGGAAATTACATTTCATATGTTCTCAGTTAGGAGGCAGCAGAGGCATATTTTAAATTGTTAATACAAAGAGTTATGTATTCAGTATTTTCTAAATCAGCTGTTAAATTGCAACTCAATATTTTTTAGGGGTTCTTCCATTTCTTTTTAAAATAATGTCATATATTTAATCTAAACTTTTAAAAATAGGAGTACTTAACACATTAGATATGAGCACTCACCCAGGCTTGGTAGCACATGCCTGTAATCTCAGTAGTTGGGAGGCTGAGACAGGAGGATCACAGGTTCAAGGCCAGACTCAGCAACTCAGTGAGACCCTCAGAAACTTAGTGAGACCCTGTTTCAAAATAAAAATTAGAAAGTGTTGGGGGTGGAGCTCAGAGGTAGAATATCCCTGGGTTCAACACCCAGTACCAAAACAACAACAACAACAACAAAAAAGGTGAGCACTTCATTTGTGCTCCAGCATAATGTGTAGAGTCTACAAGCAACTCGGGGAATGTGTGTGTATCTGTTCTTTCTTGAGAAGAAGGGAAAATACCTCTTTTTAAATTTATTTACTTTTTGTTATTTTGAGATATGTGAAAATATTACCCAGACTGTGAGTGGTAGAAAGAACATTTGAGCAATCAGGAAAGCTGGGATCTGTCCATTCACCTCATCAGATCATGTAGTCCTGGACAAAGCTCTCTAACAACTCAATTTATTCGCTCGTGTATGTGTGTGTGTGTGTGTGTGTGTGTGTGTTACTAGGGATTGAACCCAGGTGTTTTCTACCTCTGAGCTACACCCCCAACCCTATTTTATTTTTTATTTTGAAACATGGTCTCACTAGATTGCTGAGTTTTGCTAAGTTGCCAAGGCTGGCTTTGAACTTATGATACTCCTTGTCTCGGCCTCCCGAGTACTGGGATTACAGGTGTGAGCCATCATGCCTGGCTTCACCTATAGGTTTTTATCTTGGAAATCATTCGATAGAAAAGTATTACAACTATAATTCTAATGCCTCTAATATATAAATATAAATGTGTTGTATGGGGAAAGGTCATGTACTCTGAATGCAACTATTTATAATTCTGTTCCAAATAATTACTGAAGCTTAAAAAAAACTCTGTTAAAATTCTATTTTTGGTCAATTTGCACAGACAATGAAAATATAAGTCAATGATATTAAATTTTGTGCTTTATGCTAAAAGTGGCTTCCAGTTGGCAAATACATTTTAATAACAGATAACGATATCTTAGAGCCCAGTTGCTTATCAAATATGTGGCTAATACACTGTATCTGAAAGTCTGGAAAGTCTGAGGCCCACTAACTTGGTTCACATTTAATTAAAGAGAACCTATGCATAACACTTGATGCTCTGAATCTGTGGACTCCATCCTCTATTTTAAGAAAAAATCAATTGTCTTCCTCCTCACTTATTTCATCTGACAGTTTAGGTGGGGAATATAATTTTTTTCTTCTATGCTCTTTGTACATAGACTTTTTCATTATAGACGTTTTTCAAAGCAGATCGTTTTATATTTATTCCTTTTTCTAAGGTGGGGGCTGCTCTGCATGAGAGTCATTCTTGTCACTGTACACATGTCTACCTGCAAATCCAATCTGGAGTGTAAGGGAAGAACACAAAAGGGAGAGAACAAAAAGCATATCTGTGTGGAGCAGAGGACAATCAATTAGATTCATTATCTGCTCTACATTCCAGTCACTTCTTTAAAAGAAAAGAAGTGCATAATACCATGGCAACAGTTAGACCTGCAGTCCGTTATGGTATATAATCATTAAGGGGTCTTCAGCCTCCCTTGAAAATAGATATGAAAAAAATTCACAGTGGCTGCACAAACTCCCTACATTTATGCTGATTAAATGACAAGTTTGTAATTTACAGGTGTCTTATTGCCATGGGAATGCAATCATACAATTCCATTTTAGAATTCAAGGGCTTTCCAAACACGCTGCATGATTGTTCGCCGGGCTGCAAGCTAAGATTAAATTGAAAGGGTGGCATGTAGATTTTAGAACATGGTGTTGACATTTACTGGCCAATCACATTTTGCAACACTCCTGCATGACAGCAGATGTTGACCTTTCAAGCTTTCCCTATCTGCTCTCACGCATTACCTGCAAAAATTAACATAACGCTGCTTCCTGCTCTATGCTGCTATTAATGTCATCTGGGAATTGAGATTCATGAATTCAGTTATTACCCAGGCTTGAGACCCGTTTTATACTCTAAGCACAGAACTAACAGCTCCTGGGAGCTGGTATTTTTGGATGTTGCTTCGACTACCTTTGTGGTTGAGGGATAGCTGGGAGCTATGGTGTAAAAAATGTCAACGGGAACAAGAGGGGAAACAGGCGGAGGAGGACGGTTTCAAGGAGAATGCTAAGGGCCAAATAATTGCAAATATATGGGATTGGAGAGCTTAAAACACGAAAAGGGTACATTTTAAGCAAGTCAAATAATGGCGTGAGTTTCACTTCTCTTGTTAACTGAACCATGGAAATGATACCCCTTAGAGTCTCTGTGCAGTGCTGCAGGGTTTACTCCACAATGCCTAGGGCCTCTATTATCGATGATTTAGGAGGCAAACAATCTGAGGTAAAGATGTCATCAGTAGCCCTTAGGAGTTCTGTGCATAATTGTGAGCCATATTCTGTAGTGCCTCCTTCTAAATAAAAAATCCTGGCATTCTCTGTTATCTTGTCAGATATTTTTTGTTCGTTTTTTTTTTTTCCTAAGCAGAGAAGCTCTGCTTCTTAAATATTTAGAGGGAACTATTTGACAGGGGAATGAAATTCTGAGATATATTATTTTCTAGGACAGAAATTAGCACCTCTTAGGAGTCTGGCTTAACACAGCCATCGCTATGATGAATCGGATCTCTAGAAATTGGTGGACAAATCTAGCGTGTTGTCTGTTAAAGTTTACAGGCCATACTGGAGGATGGAGAAGCTTCTGAATTTTGCTTAACCTTTTCTTCAGGTTAGCTGTATGGATTTAGTAAATTTCCTGCCGTTTTGTCTTTTAAAGTCCTTGGAGAGCATCTATGAAATATCTTAGTCACGGTTCTGTGAATCCAGTCTTTTGAGATACAAGCAGATGCATTTATCTCAAATAGGAATTGATTAACGGCGCTCAAGATGTCACCAATGAGATATGCATATACAGTCTATTTCAATGGCACCGCTCTGACTTACCCTCTAGCAAACATTCTGTGCTGATTTGCATGTTTCAGCCACGGTGAATTTTATAGCAGCTTCTCTGAAACGGGTGCCACTTGCTGCTTGTATAAAATCCTCACAGGGGCATGATTTGAAGGGCCAAGACCCACCTTTAAATACCTTTCCAACTCCATTTCATTTTGCTTAAGGTCTTCTGTTTTGAAATTACATGTATGAATTAATATCTTCCCCAGATTATTAAATACAAAGAATTGCTCCTGGGATGGGTAAAAACAGTATTAACTAGTATTATTCTGTGAATAAGTTCATCCGATCGCTTCCCTGTTTCAGAGAAAACATCGGTGAAGATTTGCATATACATATACATACATACATACATACATACATATACATATACATATCGCATATACATACAAATACCGGCTGGAGATTTCCAACTGGCCATGCCATAAACAGCTCAAATTTAGAATGTCCAAACCTAAGCTGTCACCTCTACCCACCTTGACCTTTGGATTTATGTTTCTTCCTGTACCTGAAGATGTGAGATATACTTTTATCTTTGTTATACACTATACAATTTGGATTTTATCCTGAGATACTGAAAATGATGTTGAACGGAGAAGTTACATGATAAATGTAGCACCACGAAACCATCCTGAATTACAGGGTGGAGAATAGGATGGGGTGGCAAGGACACAAGTAAGAGAGGGACTTCTGTGAGGTCATTGTAGTAATCCAGAGGCGATAGTTTTCTTAAATAATACAGTCAAGTGGTGATCAGGAGAGCTGTCTAGGCTTGAGATTTAATGAGGAAATTAGAGTAGACTTTGGTAATATACATAATGCATTATACAGATAAGAGAAAAATCAGGGGCAACTTCCTAGCTTTTGTTTCTAAAACAGGGGAGCTGCCAATGTTCCTCAATGAGGAAGGGGGCACAGAAGCAAAAATTAAAAATTAAAAAAAAAGTTTGGGGAAATAAGTTGATTTGATTTTTGGACATGCAATTTTGAAATCCTAGAGCTAACCAGCTGGATCTAGTTCTTTCAGCTCCCTGAACTACTTGTGTGTTTTTCAAAAAAACTCCACATAAAATGGAACTTCTTTTTGTTCATGGTCCAAAACTTGCGTATTCCAGAGCCTACTGTAGAGAGCCAGGGTGGCAAAGAGTATGGGTTTTGAAATGCAAAGTACCTGTGTGTCTGGGCCCAAGTCCCTGCTCTGCTACTTCCTCACTGTGTGACTTCAGATGAAACACTTCGTATTTACATTTCCTTATCTTTAAAAAGGAACCCTCAAGACTCATATTGGCATATACACTCAAAGATGATGCCTGATCTCACCAACTCTGGCCGCCAGGACCAACTTTCTGGATAAGACTATCTCTTCCCCCACAGGTTGTCCTGGAAGTTCATCCACTGCAGGGATCTGTGCCTTGATGCTTAACTATTCTTTACTCACAAAGCAACGTGCTGCAGTATTGTATGCGAACTTGTCCGTGCAAGCAACTTCCATCTCCTGTGCTTTGTGCGGATATCCAGCTGTTTTCAATACCTGAGGAAGTAGATGATAAGAAAGAGGAAGGAGAGAGAATTTGTAGTCTAAGATTTGACCCATGGCAGGAAAGAATCCCTTTGGAAATATGGGAGCACTTGAAAAAGAGAGGCTATTCTCCATATTTTCCCAAAGATGGAGGTAATTTATGGTTACTAATGAAAGGGCTCCTGATCCATAGCACATCCTAGGTGATAGGAAACGGATAGCATGGTCACACAGAACGGCCATCTTTCTTGTCAATCAGAATGTGTTGTTATAGCAAAAGAAGAGTGGGGCTTGAATAGAGAAAGCTGATAAAGTCCATGGCCCCTCCATCCTTACATGACAACTTATATTAATATACAATACAGGGAGATGCTAATAATTCATATACATATAAAAAAGAGAATAGAGTATCTATAAAATGATACTATACAAATATAAGCAATAGTATCCCAAATATCAGTTAACAAAAAGGAAACTCACTAGAAGAATATTTCATTTGAAAGGGATATAAAGCCGGATATGGTGGCACATGCTTGTAATTCTGGTACTTGGGAGGCTGAGACAGGAGGATCTCAGGTTTGAGGCCAGCCTCAGCAACTTAGTGAGGCTCTTAGCAACTTAGTAAGACCCTGTTTCAAAAATAAAAAAATAAAATAGGGCAGGGATATAGCTCAGAGGTAGAATGTCCCTGAGTTCAATCCCCAGTACCACAAAAAAAAAAAAGAGAGAAAAGGCATATAAACTTGTAAGCCAGATATTTCAACATGACTCTTGAAAGCACCTTAGTGAAATCATTACTAAGAAGCTAGTCTTCAAAAGAGAAATGCAAGCGTGAAGGGGAGCTATAGCTAAATTGAAGAAGAAGGAAACCTTTAAAATTTAGGACAGCATTGAAAACATAAAGAGGCAAAACTATTTAATAAATTAGATCTAAATTAAAAGATAAAGATGGAAAATAGACCATAGAAAGTATAGTAAACATTTATCTTACAAATATTATTTTATAAATAAAATAGCTTATCTGTAAGTCTACTCATTGTTCCATTGTTTGTAATAGCAAGAGATTGGAAATAATCTATCCATCCATCTGGAACTGGTTAAATAATCTATAGCACAGGGGAAATTCTCTGTGTAGGATATAAGACATTGTCTAATATGCATGATTAAGTGAAAAAGGTAAGTTTAGAACAGTGTGTGTGTGTGTGTGTGTGTGTGCATAAGATATATTGCATTTTACATAAGAAGGAGGAGGTCTAGGAGTACATATTTAGGAATGCTCACATTTGCTTAAAGAGAAGGATTACCACAAAGCACTGAAATGGTTATATATACAGGTAGGGGCTGAGTTAGAAGCAAGAGAAGGGAGCAGGGTGCGGCTAAGACTTGGCAATATATATCTTTCTTAGATTATTGGCTTTGGAAGCATATAACCTATTACTTATTTTAAAATTCATCTAAATAAAAACAAAAGCAAAATAGAAATTGTTGCAAAAGTCAGAGAAATAATAGAGCCATGTGCCATATAAGGATGTTCCAGCCCATGAACTACATGTACAGATGTAGTCCCATAAGATCATAGGTCCTAATTGTCTTAATTTGTGTAAGTACATTCTATGATGTTCTCACAGCAAAATTGACTAACGATGCACTTCTCAAAACTTATCCCATTGTTAAGTGATACATGATTATATGATATGTACTCTGCCCTCAAATGTTATCTAACAAAGAATAGAGGAAGCAATTACAAATTATTATAATACATAGCAAACAAAAGAACTCAGTGCTGTGAGATGTCATGCGATGGGTAGTCATCTCTGAGTAGGAATCATAAAACTATTCCTAAGGGAAAATTAGTGTTTGAGAAGGCCTTGCTTCATGGACATAAAACCAGTGCTGATTCACACAGCCAGTCCTTTGTACAGAGGGCCCTGTGCTTGATTTAAAGCACCATTGGTGCTATACTGAAATTCTAAATAACTTTTAAACAAGGGAACCCATGTTTCATTTTGCAATGGATCCCACAAATTGTGTAATCAGTCCTGTAAAAGAGATCAAATTTGAACTTGACATTACCTCATTGTGGTCCTCTGAACCCTTGGGTTTCTGAGAATCTCTGAACTATGATTCATACTACTCCATAATTCTGATTACTAGGAATTTCCTTAAATATTTAATTCCTTTTTAAATATCTGCCTTACCCCATGCAATATAGTAGTCACATTATATCACACATTAATGACTAAGAATGAACATTCTAGAAAGGAAATTGATGCTTAACAATAAATACTAAACAGCAGGGACTCCGGAATTCCCACTGAGTTCATGTGTAGAGTGATGATATGAAGGAAAGGGGTGAGTCTACTGGCTTTCTTTAAAAGTTTTATTTTCCTAGTGACCAAGAAGGCCTTAAAGTACACTTCAGCTTGATCAAACTTTATTTTATTTCTTTTTTATGGTACTGGCAATCAGACCTAGCACTAGAGCACTAGCCTAGCAGGTGTGAGGCCCTAGCACCTCAAACAAACAAACAAACAAACAAACAAGCAAAAAGCCAAAAAGCAAAACAAAACACATCATCCAGGATCATTCACTGACTAAACTTTAGGCTTCCATAGGCCTCTGACTTTTCTTTCCTTAGAGCATTTCCTGGAGAAAACCTGAATTGTAAATTCTTTCTCTGCCCCTTTGAGGACACTAGAATAAAAATGCATGTTTTAATAGATTTAATACCCCTGTAGTGAGGTGAATGTTTTATTAGTAATAATATCTAAGACATCTATAATATTTCTGTTTCAAAGTCGATTGAAAATGAAATAAAATAAGATTGGAAACATTGTCCCCGCCTGTCTACAGATGGTTGCCTTCCCGGGCCTTGTAGCCTTAAGCTAGATCAATGAGTTTTGTTTCCTGGCCAGCTCTCTGCCAGCCGTCGCCCGGTAGTGATTTAGCTTTCCTTTCTGTGCTTGATGTGATGCCATATTTTTCTTAAGATCCTCTACATCTCAGACGTGATTTTCAAAGCATTCGTTTTTCATGCAGTCCTTTTGCAGCCCTCCCCCTCCACCCCATCCTCAAACGCTGGGCATTGCCCTCATTGTTCCAAAGAAATGGACCTCATATTTCAACACCTCATCTAATAGGATTTTTGTTTCTGCTCTGATGAAATGTGGCTTAGATATATTTATTTTCTATATTCCTCTGCTTGCTAGGAAAGTGCATACCAAGTAAGGTGAATGCATTCTTTGTTTCGGTATTGAGGAGTGTTTACAAAGAAATAAAGGGGGCTTTGTATGCAAATGAAATCTTCTGGCACGGAGTTCCACCTAGTTAAACACCTAAATATGCCCCCTGCAGAAAATTAGGTGCTGAATTGTGCACCAATGTCCTTAAAGGCATTAATTAGACCTTTAATTTTATCATGTGGGAAATGTGCTCTAGTCAAGAAACACCTGGTGAAGACAAATTCGAAAGGAAACAATCAAATTAAGGTGTCTCGATAAACAGCACTGAAATATTAAACAAAACACATCCTGATTAAACAAACCAGGAGCTGCAGACATAAAGGGAAAGGGAATGGAAACTCATATGGAGGCTTCTAACTTCAAGAAAGAGGAATTAAAAAGTGACTCATATTATTAAAATAAATATTCCCAGAAAGAAGAGAGGTGCCTTCTCCTGAGGGGCAAATACCACCAGAGACTTATTTTAAAAATATTAATAGTCTTGATTTGCATCTCCCTGGTTGCTAACGATGTTGAACATTTTTTCATGTATTATTGGCCATTTGTATTTCTTCTTTTGTAAAGTGTCTATTTAGTTCAATTGCCCCTTTCTTGATTGGGTTATTTGTTTTTTTAGTGTTAAGTCTTTTAAGTACTTTGTGTATTCTAGATATTAGTCCTCTATCAGAGGAATAACTGGCAAAGATCTTCTCCCATTCTGTAGGCTCTCTCTTTAGACTCTTGATGGTCTCCTTTGATGGGCAGAAACTTTTTAGTTTAATGTCATCCCATTTATTAATCCTTGCTTTAATTTCCTGAGCTTTGGGGGTCTTGTTGAGGAAGTTTCTACCTGTGCCTAGATGTTGGAGTGTTGGACCTATGCTCTCCTCTAGTAATTCCAAAGTCTCTGGTCTAATTTACAGGTCTTTGATTCATCTAGAGTTGACTCTTGTGCAGGGTGAGAGGCTACACTGAGATTCCATCTAACCCCAATCAGAATGGCAATCATCAAGAAGTCAAACAACAATAAATGCTGGTGAGAATGTGGGGAAATTGGAACTCTTCTATACTGTTGGTGAGATTGCAAATTAGTACACGTGCCATGGAAGTCAGTGTGGAGAGTCCTCAGAAAATTGGGAATAGATCCACCATATGATCCAGCTATAGCACTCCTAGGTATCTTTCCAAAGGGACTGAACTCAGAATATTATAGTAATATATGTACATCCATGTTCATAGCAGCACATGTCACAATAGCTAAATTATGGAACCAACCTACGTGTCCATCAACAGATGAATGAATTACAAAATTATGGGATAGATACACAATAGAATTCTACTCAGCAATAAAGAAGAACAAAATTGTGTCATTTGCAGGAAAATGGACGGAACTGGAGAACATTATGTTAAATGAGACTAACCAGTCACACGAAGTGAAGGGTCATATATTTTCTCTCATATGCGGAAGCTAGGGAGTAATCGGAATACCAGAGAGACTTTAAATAATGGAGGAGAAACTCCAGTGGAACCGGGGAGGTGATCTAGGGGAAGGGAGTGGGGAGAAGGAGACTCAGTGAAGGAATCACTTCCATGGACATTATGTATATATGTGAGAATTCCAGTGTCAATCTCAATATCCTGTATGGGGAAGGGGGAAGTGGGGAGTCAGCGGGGGAAGCCTACCAAGTGCTGTGTGCACGTATGTCACTATCACTATGAACTGCGTTATGATGTGAGACTACAATGCACCAATAAAAGTTTAAAATAAATAAATAAAAATATTACTAGTCAATATTGAATGGAGTTTATTGTCCTCTCCTATTTAAATGGCCTTTTTTTCTTATTTACTTAGGTAAATGATTGATGATTACTAATGAGCATCATTAATATAGAAATCCTTCAAGACAGGCTGAGACTGAAAGATCACAGGTTCATTGCCAGCCTCAGCAACTTAGGGAGACCCGCAGCAACTGATCCAGGCCCTGATACCTTTTCAAAATTTAAAAAGGTTGTAGCTCAGAGGTAGAATGGTCCTGGGTTCAATCCCCAGTACCCCCCCAAAAATAGGAAAGAAAAAGAAATTATTCAAGGAAAACAAATTAAAGTAATGGTAACTATATGTTTCTAAACACTGTAACTAGTCTAAACAGAACAGTAGTAAAATATTATTTTGTCTAATGATAAGTGTATATAAATATATACATACATTATCTATTGCACATATCACACACACATATGCACACATAATTATTACTACTGGATTTCAGTGGGGAAATAACTCACATTTTTGCATATTAATGTTCTTAGGTGAAGACTCAAAACAACATAGGTTGTTAGGTAACATAAGAAAGACTAATAAGGTTGCAAAAGTTTCATTTTTTAAAGATATATTATTTCAAAATTTTTGAGATCAGATGATTAGAATATATACCCCTGTAAGAGAAACTAAAGGGAGTCAACCTGCAATAGGGAAAGTTATTATTAATTTTTCAATAATCTTTAAAATGATCTTTTCAAATTAGTGGTCTGATATGGCTTTGGTTGTTTTCATTCTTTTAAGAAATTGACTATTGTCATATAGCTTTTAGGTATTATTTTTGACAATAACCAGAAGAGTGGCTAAGGTTCCTAAGACTGATTATAGGTAACTGGAAAATATAAGTTTGCCGACTAAATTTGATAAAAAACAAAACAAAAACTGAATTCAGTAACCAGCAGATCTACATGAACTGCAAAGCTCTAAACAAAAGTCATTATAATAATGTGCATAAAAATAGGAAAATACAAGGCAATTGAGTGACAGTGATAAAGCAAAGTTAGGTGAGATAAGAAAATATCGTTAATTCATTCTGGTTAAGGTAGGGTGAGTGGATGAAGAGATGTTGTTGAATTTTCTTTTTCAAATTAACTTGAAGTTAAATGGAAAATCGTTAATGTATCATGGATATTGAAAAGTTTTCCTTAACTGTATAGCTTCATTCTTTTCAATTATATGCTCTTAAAGGGGTTTATTTACTTTCTGTTATTTTGAAATAATTCTTGTTTTTTACATAACAGCTAAAAATAATCAAATTGGGCAATCACATCCAAAGCTTTGAAAATGCTCTTTAAAATAACCTCTTCTATAATTCACTTACTTATCTTGCCTGCAAAATTCCAATATCACACAGAACAACAAACTACTCATATATCTCTCCCAGATGGAAGGTTGAGACAAATTATTATTTAATGGCAGTATAACCGTGCTTTAGCTTTTCTCTTTGACCTCATTATCTGTGGTGAGTCAGTAAATAGTTTTTTTTTTTTTATCACTGTTTTTGTTGTTTGAGATACATACTATGTCTTTTTGATTTCTGTGACTAGAATGCAAGCAAAAGCAGTTTGGTAATATAGACCCAGGCTGTCGGAAAATGTTCATGTTTAAGTTCAGGGCACTCAGTAGATTTCTAGATATACCATGTACCTTAAACATATTAAATATGTTCAGCAAATTTTAGAGAATTCTTTGAATGTTACTTTTATGATTTGAGTTGTATTCTACCGAATATTCATATGTGGATGTCCTAATCCCTAAAACTTTAGAATGCCACTTTATTTAGGGAAAAAAACTGTTACAGATACAATTGGTTAACTTGTGATGTGGTCATAGTGGGGAAGGGTGACCTCTATTACAATATAGTGTCCACATAGTATTCTTAAGAAAGGTAAATTTAGAGGTAGACATGCTCACTGGGAGAGCACCAAGTGATCATGAAGACAGAGATCTGGGTGATGCATCTGCAAACCAAGAAATGCCAGAAATTGACAGCCAAGGACCAGAATCTGGGAGAGTCAGGGAACAGGTTCCCTCTCAGCCCTCAGAAAGAATCAAACCTGCCATCCTTTGTGCTTGGACTCCAGGTCCCCTAGAGCTTTGAGATAGTACATGTTTGTTGTTTAAGCTACCCAGCACATAGTGTTTTGTTATAGCAGCCCTAGCAAAGTAATATAGCTACTTAAAACCAAAATATAGTGAGGTTTTTCAATTTTGTTGTTTTGTTCAATGTCTATGTGTTATCCGTGCTTATTTTCTTGAGGGAGCAGGAATTCTCTCCTGGCTATAGCTAGAAAAAGGAGAAATATAGGATTTTCAGTATAATTTCATGAACAATTTTCTAAAAACTTCAAACAGATATAGGAGAATGAGGCTAATAACAAAGGAATTATTATTATTATTATTATTATTATTATTATTACTGCTTATTCTCTTTGGGTGAATATTCCAAGGGATCTCTAAAGGCATACAGAAGTACCTAAAATGTAAAGCATTTCAGATGCAGATTATGCTGTTTTGGTATTGAGTGGAAAAAAGGAGGTCGGACATGTTCTCTGAATCAAACACAGTAAAGAGAAGGACATTGCTGTATATACCTGAGTGCATGAGGCCTTGTGTTCTGTCCTTCATGACATTGATCTGCCTTACCTGCTTCCTAAACCTGGAGAACTTAGACAATTGTTTCCTTTTCCTTTTTGATTTTGATATCTAGCATTTCCGAATTACTATTTGTCATGTGAATGTGGATATTTAAAAGACTGAAACACTTGATATCAGATCAATAGAAATGTATGCAATATTCAAGTATTAAACTCTTCTGAATCATTCATAATTGTTTTAATTTCTGTTTATTTATAAAAGAGTTTGGACATCTTGATTTTCATGTGTGTTTGTACTTTGTATATCTATTTCTGAAAATTACCGGATTATATGAAGTGATCATTTTCTACTTGCCTAAAAGGCAACCTAACATTTGCATACTATTGTGAAAATCTGTTATTTTTCCCATTAATGTCCAGCCATACACATCTCATTTAATCCTGCTGTTTCTCTGATGGATATATACCGGATGGAGATGACTCTATATCTGGGTTCAGAGCTGAACATACATTTCAGGCCTAGTCAGTCAGAGCATGGTGCTTCAATGATTGGTTCATTAATGAGCCTAGGACCCAGATGAAGCCACTGATGGGAAAAAAAAAAAGGTTTTCAGAGACTGTTGTGGACTGGATAGTTGCTTGTTTTCTTATTTCTTTTAGCTAGCATGGTAAATGCTAGAATGCTGTTAGAATGAAACTGATTTTAGTCACCATATTTATCCTAGGTATAAAGTCACTGCAGTGGAATTTAAAACAGAAAATTTGTGGGATACTATATTCTGATGATCTCATTTGAGGCTTTGTATTAATCCATGTCTTGAATTTTTTGTTATATGAGTTAACTAATTTATTACCTATAACCAAGTTTGAATGAATATTACCATTTGAATAAAAATTTAAAAAGGCTTAAGTGATACTCTCGTATTTATTGCAAGTGTTATTTGTCTCATAGTCAACTTATGGGAAAGATGCATGAGACAGAAACATTTTTGCCAACACTGAGCAAAAAAAAGTATGGAAGAAGGAAAAGAGAAGGAGAGAGCTGCCATGCAAATAAAACAGAAATGTTCCTTTTTTTTCCTCTTCCTTAAAAATCAACTTTGTTTTTTATATAAAATTTCAAAATGAGAATAGATAAATAGATGTAATTTATGTGCAATACTTTATTTATGTTGAATTTTGATAAAAATATTAAAGCTTTCAATCCTTTCGGTCCTGCATAATGATTTTAGACATATATAACATTATGGTTTGTGTCATAATTTAATTAATTTGTAAAACATTCAATACTATTTTAATCTAATTTAATGTTAGGTATTTCTATTTTAATACTTTTGAGGATTTGGTTGTAGCTCCATTTTTTCCTTTTGTTTTTAAATTTTAAATTTTTCTATTTTGTAACATTTCTATTTCCAAATTATTGGGGAGGGGAGGGGGCACCAAGTGCTGCGTGCATGTACGTTAATGTCAATTTGATTTCCATTGTGATGTGAGACCATAATGCACCAATAAAAGCACATTAAAAATAAAAAAAGTAAAAAAGGGAAATAAAAAAAACAAAACCATAAATATATCTGTGCATGTGAGAGAGAAGAAAGAGAAATGTATTATAAGAAATTGTCTCGCAATTTTGGAGGCAGAGAGATCTCCTGAGGTATGCAGGCAGAAAGCCAGAGACCTCTAGTCCGAGTTTAGAGGCCTGAGAACCAAGTAAGTTCTAGTCTGAATTCAAATCTAAAGACAAGAGAAGCCCAATCCTGGCTTGAAGACAGGAAGAGTAAAAGAATCCTCTTATTTTACCACTTGGTTCTATTCAGGCCTTCAACAGATTGGAGGGTGACTATCCACATTGGAGGGGTGAGTCTTTTTTATTCACTTTACTGTTTCAAATGATAATCTCATTCAGAAACACCCTTAGATATACCCAGAATAACCTGTTACCAGATGTCTGGGCACCCTGTGGCTCAGTCAAGTTGACACATAAATTTGCTATTACAATAGGCATAGATTTGCCATACAGCAAAATTTCAGCATAGCCCATGTGAAATACATTTTTAGGATTCAACATGTTTTTTTTGGGGGGGGGAGTTACTGGAGGTTGAACTGGAGGCATTACCTCTGAGCTACACCCCCAACCCTATTTATTTTATTTTATTTTATTTCATTTATTTTGAAAAATGGTCATGCTAAATTGCCAAGGGACCTCTCTAAATTACTGAGGCTGACCTCCAACCTGAAATCCTCCTGTCTCAGCCTCCCAAGTACTGGGATTACAGGTGTGCACCCAATATCCATCTAACAATTTTTTTAAAATCAGTAAATTTCCTGTACAAATATAATCTCATGGTCAGGGTTAGACAGGGGCAAAATATCCCATAGTTGGTCTTTCAAAGGAAACAGCCCTGACAATGAGCCTTTATCCATAGCTCTTTGTAGCAAATCTGCTCCATACCTCATTTTGTGGAATTATTTACCTAATCCTAATTAGGATGTGTTTCCTTAGTTCTTAATTAATGTGCATGTAAGAGATGAGGAAATGAACTTTTAGCAGTTATTCTCCCCATTGCTTATACATCAAAATTGTAGGAAGGTGGTCTTTTGAAATAAATATATATTTAATAATTTCCTTGAAATTACCTTTAATTTTTGTAAAGTGAAACCAAGTACAGGATACTTATACTTACATGAATTTTTATTTGTATGAGGTCAAAATGGAGACAGACTTAGATGTAGGAAAACATAATTCAGGGATACCTAAGCATTGATCTACCCAGAGTTTCCTCTCCCTCTTTCCTACTTACAGACAGCAATGTCCACCTTCTTTCTAAAAATGTCTATTAGTAAAATATTTCTTAGAAGGTGTGTGCGTGCGTGTGTGTGTGTGTGTGTGTGTGTGTGAGTATATGTGTTTAATAGCTTTCTTTTGCAATTTGTAATTTGTGGTTCACTTGCCCACCAAGTCACCAAAGGTGACCAACAACTTGAGGCTGGCAGAAGATTTCTGTACAAGCGCCTGAAAAGACATTTTTCAAAAGAAGACGTATAAATGGCCAACAGGTATTAAAAAACTGCTGAAAATCACTAATCATCAGGGAAACGGAAATCAAAACCGCATTTAGATAGCATCTCACTCTTGTAAAAATGAATATTATCAAAAAGAAAAAAGATAACAAATGATGACAAGGATGTGGTAAAATGGGAACCTTTATTCACTGTTGGTGGGAATGTAAATTAGCAGTCTCTATGGGAGATAATATGAAGGTTCATCAAAAAATTAAAAATCGAATTACCCATACGATCTAATAATCCCACTACTAGGTATACATGCAAAGGAAGTGAAATCTGTATTGTGAAGAGATGTCTACACATCCATGTATATTGCAGTACTATTCACAATAGCTGTGATATGGAATCAACCTAAGTGTTCATCAACTGAATAATGGATAAAGAAAATGTAGTACATGTGTACAATGTAATGCTATTGAGTCATAAAAATAATGAAATCTTGTCATGTGGGACAACGTGAATAATTCTGGAGATCATTATGTTAAGTTAAATAAGCCAAGCAGAAAAATATCGCATGACGTCATTCATAATCTGGAATATATGAATGAAAGACAAATACTACATGATGTTACTCATGTGGAATATAAAAATGTCGATCTCATGGGAGTAGAGAGTCAAATGGTGGTTACCAGAGGCTTGGGTGTTTAGGAGAGAGGTGGGGATGGAGAAATGTTGGACAAAGGATATATAATTGCAGTTAGATATGATGAATCTTTTTTTAAATGTCCAGAATAAGAAAATGTATGGAGACAGTAGATAAGTGATTGCCTGGGAGCAACAGGGTGAGAGGAAGAGATGGGAATGACCCTGGAGTTGATGAAAATTATGGAGGTGATGAAAATGTTCTAAATTGGATTGTCGTGGATGTTGCACCATCTCTAAGCAAACTAAAGCCACCAAAATTGTATACTTTAAATAGGTGAATTATATGATATGTAAACTCTATTTCAGTAAAGCTGTTTTAAACAAAATTCTTGTCAGTTTCTTGGTAACTTCTCAGGCCTCCAACTTGGGGGCTGTCCTGCCTGGGTCTATATCCTCACCATTGGTCTCCTGCCTGTACGTTGTTCCTGTTTACAAATGAGAGAGCCATTTTCAAATCCATCTTTCTGCCCATAGAAAATTTGGGACTCAAATCTTATTTTTTCTTTTAATTTGAATTGCCTTAGCATTTGGTTCAAGTTGATGGGTTTCTTATGCTAAAAAGAATTTCTATTTCTTTAGACAAAAGTCATTCCAAAAAGCTATTTTGCTAGGACTGTTTCTGCTTTCTGTTTAAATGCAGAAATCTGTGGGTCATTGGTTTTAAAAGCTTATGTCCAGTAGAGTGAGTCTAATCTATATCCTTATAATAGTCTAGAAAGACTTCTTGCCTGGCTGAGAAGATCTACAGGATCCACCATTAATCTATCTTTTTCTATATGACGAATTTAGTGTGCATTTTTCCCTACCCTGATTTTATGAAGATATTCTCCTCTACTCCTTAGAAACTTTATAATTTCAAAAAATAGTGCAAATATTTTTAACTCAATTAAAAATATTTATGAGAGCTTTTTTGCGGTAAGAACATTTAACATAAGATTAGTACATATAGTTAACAATACTCTTGTATATTTAAAAGGGTTATTATTTTTATTTGCTTTATTAAACTTAATATTTACCTTTAATTTTTTGTATTTGTTTATGTAAAAATGGGAACCAATTTATTATCAGTCAATAGAGACGCAATTGTATAAGAGCTATTTATTCAAGACTGCATTATTTCTCCACCAGACTATGCCATCATCTCTGCCACATATATGTATTTTTTTAGGTTGAATTATGACCCCAAATAAAGACCCCAAATGTTAAAATGCTGACCCCCAGTCCCTCAGAATGTAACCGTATTTGGAAATATGGTTATGGCAGGTCTAATTATTTAAGATGCGGTCATAATGGAATAGAGTCGGCTGCTAATCCCATGTGACTGGTGTTATAAGAGTATGGTCATGTGAAGACACAAAAACTTATGGAGAGAATGTCATGTGAAGCCAAAGGATTGGAGTGGTGTGTCTACAAACCAAGGAACACCAAAGTTTGCCAACAAATCATAGGAAACTAGGAAGAGTCCGGGAAGTATTCCTCTGCAGGTTTCAAATCAACACCTTGATTTCAAGGTGAGACCCCTGCCTCAAGAATGCTAAGGCAATAGATTTCTGTTTGAACTACTTCATTATAGCATCTCCAGGAAACTAATACATGTATTAATATATGATGTGTGCTTTTCTGACTCTTCTAGTCTTGTCCGTTGATCTATTTGCTACATCCACATGAACAGCACACTGGCTTAGTTATTATAGCCTTGTAATAGCTTTTCCATCTGTTTGGGTAAGTTCTCCAATCTCTTTTCTACTCAAGAGGAAGTTTTAGCTCAGAGAGAATTTTACGTAAATTTTGGATTCAGCTTGTCAAAGCAAAAAATAAGCTTTAGAGATTTTGACTTAGACTGCATTGGATCCATGGAAAATTTGGGGAGAACCAATAACCACATAACAGCAAATTTTCCATACTAAGAAAATAAATTATACTACCTATTTATAGCTCTTTGATGTTTTTTCTACATTTTAAAATAGTTTTTCTCAGTAGTGACTTTTGTTATAAAGTATGTACTTTATAAAGGTCATGAAAAACCTAATTAAATTTTTCTATTTTATATTTATTATTGATGTGTTTAAGTTATAGAAATATAGTTGATTTTATATCTTAAAAAATTGCTACCCTACCCTTATACATTGCAAATTAGTACAGCCGCTCTGGAGATCAGTATGAATGTTCCTTAAAAGACTGGGAATGGAGCCACCATATGACCCAGTCATACCACTTTTGAGGCTTTTCCCAAAGGAATTGAATCAGATTACTATAGGGACACATGCATTTCCATGTTTATAGAAGCACAATTCATGATAACCAAAGTGTGGAACCAGCCTAGGTGTCTGTCAACAGAAGAATGGATTATGAAATTATGCTATATACACACAATGGAATTTTATTCAAACATAAAAAAGAACACACTCATGTCATTTTCAGGAAAATGGATGGAACTCGAGGATATTATGCTTTGTAAGATGAGCCAGTCACAGAAAGTGAAGGGGTATATGTTTTCACTCATATGTGGAAACAAGAGAGAAACTGGGAAATAAAGAGGACTTCAGATAGATGAAGGGAGACACTAGTGGAATGGGGGCAGGGGACATATAGAGAGAGGCAGGGAAAATAAAGGGGATATCTGATGATAGAAACCACTCAAATAATCCTTTGTTCATACATGAAATCATCTATATCAATGTAAATATTATCTATGGGGGTGCAAGGCTAGACCTGGAGGGAAACACACAATGAATGTTGTGTGCATGTATGTTTCTGTCACTCTGAACCTCACTATTATGTATCATTATAATGAAACAATTAAAAAAAATGCTATCCTATATTTTAAGTTAAAATTTTTTGGTTGATATATATTGAATTTTCTGTAACCCTGTTATATTACCTACAAATAATGGCAGATGAGATGAACTCTTTTTTCCCTAATACATCTCCTTTTTCTTTTCTTTTTCTTCTTTTAATGGTCTTGCTAACACTTCCAAAACAATTTTTAATAGATCCAGTGTGAATAGCACCCTTGCTTTATTTCTTATTTAAAAGAGAAATTTTCAATGTATCAACACACAAAAATGAATTCATTTTAAGTTTACAAAAAGCTTTTTTCAGGTTAACTTCCCTTCTATTTCTAATTTGTTAAGAACTTTATTGCAAATCAATGTAGAATTCTTTTTTGAGCCTTCTTAACAATCATAATTTATAAAAAGAATTCTTATCCTTAATGTTACAAAAGTGGCAAGTTCCTGTTTCCTGCAGATGTTTCAAACTAATGTTTTTTCAAGCATTATAAACTTAATTCTTTCATAATCTTTACATTTTTGGGACCATCTTAGTATCTGAAAATTTAAGGGATATATTTATGCAATTAATTTCTTGTTTCTTGTGTGTGTGTGTGTGTGTGTGTGTGTGTGTGTGTGTGTGTGTGTGTGTTTATGTGCTTGGTAATTTCTGACTATGAACTGATGCTTTATCTTGGAAAACTATTTGTGAGCCTGAGTTCTTTGAGAACTAAAATGAAGGCTTGTCCTTGCTAAATAATTTGCAGTGCTTCTTTTGGGCACTTTGGTATATTGCTGGTATATCAAAAATAATTTAAAGTAAAGGAAAATGGGTTACAGTTTTTCTTTTGTACTACTTAGAAAATGTTAACTTGCTTTGATCAATAAAAGATAAGCAAAAATTACATGTCACTTCTGAGAAAAAAAAATTTAGGAAAAGATCATACTTTCCCATATCTTCTTTTCTCTACTTAAATAACAATCAGTGTTTTATGCTGACCCTGCTCCATTAGTATGAATTCCAATGGGAAGAAAACCTAAATACAAAACAACCATGGACCTAAAATGTCCATGGAGTGTAAGAAACCCATCTCGACTGATGTAAGCCACAGGGAGTTTGATTTCATTAGGTTCTATCACATACTATAGCCTAGCCTGGCTGCTACGGTCAGTGACTAAGGTCAACAGCGAGACATGATGGGAAGTGTTGTTACTTTCTGAGACGAGAGTCAACAGACCTCTTGCTATGATGCACAAGGTTTTCATCTACGTATGGTTGTTTGTGAGAAGATTGCTCCCTGAGTCTTGATGCTATGCCATGTAATGGGGCTGCTAGTAGTCAATGCAGGGAGTCCAGGAGGTTGCAATGACTTCAAAAGTGAGGAGAGCTTGGCTCAGGAAGCCTTCTGAAGCTTCTCCTTGCACGCCTTAAGACAGAGGAAAAAAGCACAGAAAAAGTCAGTTCTCTTGCCATGAAACAAAAGGGCATGCATAATCATAATTTTCTAACTTTTCACCCAATGTCTCCCTAAAGCTGACAATCATGCATGAAGAACAATGCTCAAACTATAAAACATTAATTTTTCCTCATGTAAGTATCTCATTTCCTACCACAATGCTCTTTAAATCCCTAATTTAATGAAAGTCTTTGGGAAAATGTCTTCATAAACATAAGGATAAAACACACACGTAAACATATTTTATCTCCAAGACATAAAGGATTTTCCCATTTTTCTGCTCTTTGAGTTTGATTGCTGCCTCTTCCTTTACATCTGTAAAAATAGTGAAAAGAAAAATCTGTCAATATAGGTAATATAAATTTTCTCCCTTTGTCAGTGTCATGGCCTGCCCTTGATAAAAGGCGCACAATACCTAGACTCTAAAAGACTGTGCCAGTCTGTGATCTCCATTCAGGTCAGTGTCAGGGGAGCTGTATCCAGATGGGTTCTTTGAATTCTAACAGGCGGGCTGGCCCCCAGCCAGTGCAAGTCTACGGAGCTGCAGCATTAGGCTTTGTCACCAGCTGCAGTATCACAGGGGCTGCTTTGCAGAAACTGTCAACTGTCACCCGTTCCCAAGACCGTTTCCCATCCTCGCTATTGTTACCAAAAAATAAAAATAAAATTCTATGTCTGCCCATGAAATATAACTGAAACTCAGCTAAAGGCTACATTGCTCAAATGAAAATGTCTGTTCCATGGCCAGTATTAGAAAAGAAGAAAGAACACCTGAGAGGCGAGTGCTAAATTCATATGTGGAAAAATACCTCCCCGTTCCTTTGAATTCTATCTGTGCCATTGGGGTAATAAACCTAAAACACTGCAAACTGTAAGAGACAGTTCCTAAGGAAATGGCTTCGTGTGAACAGTGGCACATCCTTATAATGGAAGAATTATATGCTTCTGTGTTATTTAGATGCCTAAATAAGTGCCATGAATAGACGATGAAAAAGAGCAAAATCTGAGCAGAAATAAATTGAATTTCTAGGCCCTGAATTTTAAATATAGTTTTGTGATTTCTTGCTTACAGGTATATAGTTTTCTCAGTTCTTGATTGTTATGAGAAAAATAAACTAAGCAATATATAGTCATATATTCTCCGGATTTATTGAGTCTTGACCTTGTTCTGGGCACTTTATAACTCTGCTCGTGCAGAGATTCTATGATCTCGATCAGATTGTTAAACTAATGTGATCAGCATATATGATGTGGAGAAACAACATTGACCTGTCTTATGTACTATGAAGAGCTATGAAAATTATAGATATAACAGAGTGAGTCAAAAGAAAAAGTCTTTATAAGAATGCTCTGTTTTATTATTACACAAAACTATTTCTACATAGATATTTTATTATTATGCTCATAATAGAAAAAATTTCCAAAAACTACTTGTTTGAAGTCCAGATTTACAGAAAGTAAACTTTTTCATACTACAATTTTGGTTTACATGTTAGCAAACTAATTGCCCATTCATTTGCATGATGATAATATCCACAGCTTCAGGACAAAAAGAATGTAAAACAAAGTAGTCAAACTTAACTCTTTTCAAAATTGTTAATAATATAAAGATTCCTCCAGGTCTCTGTAAAATGATACAGTCTTTGATCATCTGAAGCTAATTCATCTGTGTTGGGTTTGTTATTAAAGATCATAGAATATATATCAAATCGTTGGATCAGTATATACAGAGAAAATCTTTTTTTTTTTTTTTTGCAGTACCAGGGATTGAACCCAGGGGCGTTAATACCTCCGCGCTACACCCCCGGCCCTATTTTTTATACTTTATTTTGAAACCGGGTCTCACGAAGTTGCGGAGGGCCTCACTAAGTGGAGAGAGAGAGAGAGAGAGAGACAGGGAGAGAGAGAGAGAGAGAGAGAGAGAGAGAGAGCTGAGGTTGGCCGCGAACCCGGATCCTCCGGTCTCCGCCTCCCAAAGTACTGGGATTACAAGTGTGCGCCACCACGCCTGGCGTCAGAGAAAATCTTGCTAAAAAATGTGTTGCTTATAAATGTAAAAGTTCCAACTTGTGATGGCATAGGACAGCCACTTAGTAACTGTGTAGACGATGATAGAGAAAAGAGATTTTTTTATTATTCTTACTTGAGTTCTACAAACTAACCCTGTTTCAGGTGGTAGCAATACTAGTAAGTGGTACACTTGCCACATGTGTGGATGAATTAATGCCAATAGCTAGTGTACCTGTCAAGATGTCGGCCAACATTGGTGTGGCTATTACCAGTAACTTCACCAGCTTTCATTCTTCCCACACCATAGATTACTGAAGCAGTCCTGGGACATTTACAACTCGCTTTTCTGCTCAGCAGGATGGAGCACAATTGGCAGATAAGAGCATTAGAAGCACCACTTATAAGGCTTTAGATAGAGAAATGGAGTGTTGATGAAAAAGTAATCCAGGATTTGGAGTCTGTGTTCCTATTACTAAAATTTTTAAGAAAATGTTTGGTTTTTAGATGTAGTCATTTGATTAGTACCTCAACTTCTTCTGTATAATGCGAGAATGCAACGGGAAAGCATACATAACTCACAGAGCTTTCATGAAAGTTAGAAATGAATATGTTCATGAAAGCATCTTTTGATATACAAAACCATTTATTTTAAGTTATATGTTGTAAGGTTTTATTATATAAATATTCAATATATTTTAATACAAAATATCTTCTATTAGTATGTGCATGCATGTATTTACAAAACAAGGAAAAGGAATGCATCTTTGTTTTTGCAGTAAGGCATAGTGACAACACATGGGACATAATGAACTACTATTAAATTAATTCAGAGATAGGAAGACATTGGGACTGAAAATGACTGCGAAAATAATAAATCAGGGAAATCTTGAATGAATACTGAAAATTCACAATGTGCAGATAATAAATAGGTTGAGGTGACCTAATTTGACATTGGAATTGCCATAACTATCCCTTAACTGGTGGTTAGCAAACATGGCTATCATTAAATCATTTGATGAACTCTTTCTAAGTAAAGATTTCAAACTTCAATACTCTGAAGTTCTTATTGCAGTAGCTTGTAAAATGAACTTGAGATAAATAGAGATTTATATGTGTAGAACATATACACACAGAATTTTAATATATATATATATATATATATATATATATATATTTAGGTGAATTAAGAGGTAAACTTTGATTAATAATGCTTTAAAATTTCATTAGTTATACCAAATACATACTTATGTTGACAACAATAAGGGAAACTGTGTGACAGGTATACAAGAACTCTTTCTACCAGGTTTTCAATAATTTTGTAAATCAATAACTTCTCAAATTAAAAGTTTATTTAAAAGTGATAAATAAGTTATTTTTGCTGATATGACTATCTAGAATACTTATTTAACCATTTGGGTAACACTACATGCAAGAACATTGCATAAAGTGTTACATATTATATCTCACTTGAACACGAAATTCAGAGGAGGCTATATTAGCTTGTAGAGCTTTCATACCAAATACAACTGACAGGGTGGTATAAACAAAAAAATCTCATTAGAGTTCCAGAAGTTAGCAGGCAAGATCTACGTGTCAGTAGAGTTGGTTTCATTTTAAAGAGGGCTGTCTTCTTCCTTTGCCTCTAGCTGGTCTTCCTTCTGTGCTTTTCTGTGGCCTACTGTCCTCTTATAAAGACATCACTCATATTGGATTAGTTCCTACCCTAATGATCTCATTTAACTTTAATTTTCTCTTTAAAGACATTATCTCTATATGTTTCACCTTCTGAGGAACTAGGGAGGGGCTTCAGCATATACATTTTGCTTGGGCAAAATTCTACTCACAACAGAAGCTAAGAACAGACAGGTTAAATTGCTAATTCACTGTTACATTGCTACCTAATTCCTGGTGGAGCTAGGAATAAAATATGCTTCCCTCTGACCTGAATGCCTGTGGCCTTAAGAAGTATACAACTCTGTCTAATCATTTTAGAAAGCTCTTTGGTAAAACAATAGGGGCTGTCTGTTCATTTGTTTAAAAATATTTATGGAATCCCAGAATATGTTCAAACATTAAACATATACATAATATTTTTTCCGTGAGAAGCATTATGTAGTTGGAAATAGACATAAGTAAATAATTGCTGTATACTATTATAAGTGCTGTAATAGATTTATGGATAAGATGCTAAGTGGTGAAGACAGTGATTTGGGAAATTGGGTGGGAGCTAGATAGGGAGAATGTCAAGAAGTTTTTAAAGAGATTGATATTTGAGCTTTGTAAGACAATAGTATTATGGTTAGATATAGAATGTCCCCTGAAGAGCTCATGTATTAATGTTCAGAGTTGATGTAATTAAATCTTGAGGGCTGTAATCTTGTCAGTAGATAAATTCATTGTGGTGGATTTACCAGGACTGGATGGTAACCTAGGCTCGTAGGGTGTGGCTGGAGAAGGTGGATCCCTGGGGATGTGGCCTTAGGGACTATGCTTTTGTCTTTGAATTCCCTTATTTGCTTGCTCTCTGCTTTTGGCCTCCAAGATGTGAGAGCATAGCCATGGTGTCCCTCTATCTGCTTCCTGCCACCATGCCCTGAGATCCACAAACCCTGGCCTCACATCAACTGAACCCAAGATCTCCAAAAAACTGTGAGCAAATAAATCTTTTTTTTTTTTTTTCCCTCTACGTTGTGTGTTCAGGCTTACTGGATCCAGCAGAGAGAATGTTGACCAAGACAAGTAGCAATTTACCAACCCAATTGGAAGGGGTGGTGTAGAAAAGACTTAAGTCCCATTGTTATTCTATGTATGCCCTTGGAAATCTGATGGGTCCTGATATATTCTACCTATTGTGGTTGCCGTGGAGTACTAAAATTGATTGTTGGTAGGAGATGAATGTACAAAGTTAAGCAGAGTAGCTAGATGAAGAAAGTCTTGTAGGTTTTACTATAGGTTTTAGTTCTATTAAGAGGGTAATGTATTTCAAAGATGGATTCTAAAAAGGTGAGAGAAATGAGATGTTTATTTTAGAGATATATTTGTTTAGCTACATGGATAAACTGATGGCAAGATGATACTTTAAATGTATATTGCAATAATATGAGTTAATTAAAAAGGAAAATATTAATCACAAATGTTTAAAGAACATGTAGAACACACAAATGAATTAGACTTCTATTTCCCACAACGGGGTAGTAATTTCTCATAGTATAGTGTTCCTACTTCTCATAAAAAGATGATAAGAGTTATTACTAACAATTAAGAGGACATTTCATGGGGTGAGAGTGTAGCTCAGTGGTAGAGTTCATGCTTATCATGCCCAAAGCTGCGAGTTCAATCCCCAGCACCAAATTTAAAGAAAAAGAGAGACTATTTCATAATTACAGCATGTTTATTCAAGAGAAAAATATAACATTCTGCATTTATTTGAAATATTCTGTGTATAGCAAAAATGAACAGGATATTAAATGAGGGATTCTTATAGCTTGAATCTTAAAAGTTCCACAAAGACCCATGTGTTAATGTCTTTTTCCCCAGTGTGGCACTATTGGGAGGTGGTAGAACCTCTGAAAGGTGGGTTCTTATGTGAGGTCTTTGGGTCACTGAGGGGGAGGGCATAACCTTCAAGGGGTTTGGGGATCCCAGGACCATCCTCACTCTCATTTTTTTTCTTGGTGATGCAGTGTGTGGTTTTGTTCTTCAGTGAACTGCTATCAGGAAGTGCCATCTCTCCATAGGCCCATTTGGGTCCAATTGCACTGGAGCCTCCAAATTTTGAGGCAAAATAATATGTTTCTTTTTATAAGCTTATTATCTCAGGTATTTTGATAGTGACAGGAAGCTGACCAACACAGGTATAAAAAATTATTTATTTTAAAGCAATCCTCATAAAAACTGAAAGAAGCAGAGAAAAAAGCAGTAAGTTTTAAAAGCATTTGGACAATTCAATCAATCAAATTGAACTGACTTTATAGTACACTATATTCACCAGCTGTAGATGATTGATTCTTTTCAAATGCAAAAAAGTAAACTATATGGTAACTCATAAAACTAGCTTCGATAAATTTCAAGTAAATGAAATTGTACAAGTTTATTTCCTAACCATACTGAATTAAAAAAAAATCACTTATTTTGTTGATGAATTTACAATGTATTTAAAGTATTTAGAAACAAAAAGTTGTGGAAACAATAATAGAAACTTTATAAGTAAAATAGAAAATACATATATAATTAAGGAAACCCAAGACAGAGAAAAGTTAGTTTTTTAAAAAAGATTAATAAGTATAATGCTCTTTAGCCAAACTCATCACCCAAGCAGAAAATGCAAACTATCAATATTACAAATAAAAAGGGCTATATACCCTAAATACATGCAAAATAAAATCAGACGCTATCACAAATCTTTGTATGCCACTATATTTTACAATATAGATTAAATGGAAAAGTTCCTTGGAAAAAGTTAGTAAAATTGACACAAGAAGAAGTAGAAAATTTGAATAGTCCTAAGTCTATCAGATAAATTACATCCTCAATTCAAATCACAGCACATAGTTTTCTTCCCTGACTAGAGTAGTTCCCTGATGAGTTTTCCAAAATATCTAAAAAAGTAATAATTTCAATTTTTCATAGATATTTTTTAGAAAATAGGAGAGTGAAAATATCTTGTTTTATGAGATCAGCATATCCTGCACCTAAATTTTACCAAAGTCATTTCTAGCAAAGAGAAGTCAGTATCTCTATAAATAATATATTGAATTTTAGAAAAAATATTAAAAAATATTAAATCCAGTGATGCCCCAAATTAATAAATTATAAGTGATGTATTTTAGAGAAAAAAGATATACATTTGAAAATTAATCATTATAATTTAGCACATTAATAGAAAAAAGGGGAAATTTAATATTTTCTATCTAAGCCAAAGAAGCACTTGAAATAAATAAAATCCTTTCAATGATTAAAATAACAACAGCAATATTAAAATAGAGAGGGACTTATTTAATCTGACAAATATTAAAATAAAGAAAAAATTAAAAAGGAATTAGTGCTATACTCTGGTGCTATATTGAAATCATTTCCCACTGATGTCAGGATGAATACAAGATTTTTCATTATTTCCACTCTATGTAACATTTTCCTGGAGGCAAGTAAAAGAGGTGTTAACATAGTGAAAGCAGAAAATTGTTCATGGGAGTTGGCAAAGTGGAGGAAGTTGGTGATATTTTAAAGAGAAGTTTCAGTAAAATGGTGGAAGTGGATGCCTGGTTTTAGAGAAGATAGAAGATGAGAAATGTGCACAGCAGTCCCAGAACATGTGTGTGTGTGTGTGTGTGTGTGTGTGTGTGTGTGTGTGTGTGTGTTACTGTGGATTAAACTCAGAGGTATTCTACCTCCAAGCTACACCCTCAGAACTTTTTTTATTTTTTGCTTTGAAACAGGGTCTCGCTAGGTTGTGGAGAGTCTAGGTTGCAGAGAGTCTTGCTAAATTGCTGAGGCTAGTCTTGAAGCTATGATCCTCCTATCTCAGTCTCCCAAGTACTGGGATTACAGGAATGTGCCACCACACCCAGCTACCAGAAGACTTTTTATTTGGTGCATATTAATTATTCATAATGGTGGATATCATGGAGGCATATTTGTGCATACATGAAATATAATATGACCAATTTCATTCTCCAATACCTTGAACACCCTTCTCTCCTCCCTCTTCCAATCCCTTACTGTACCTTACTGGTCTCCTTTCTTTTTTTTTATTTTTTGCAGTACTGGGGATTGAACCCAGGGGCATTCTACCTCAGAGCTACACACCCAGCACTAATTTTATTCTTTATATTGAAACAGGGTGTCAGTAAGTTGCAGAGGCCTCACTAAGTACCTGAGGTTGGCCATGAACCTGTGATCCTCCTGTCTCAGCCTCCCAAGTACTGGGATTACAAACGTGCACCACTACAACCTGCTTACTGGTCTCCTTTCTAATTTCATGCATTACCTTTTTTCCCCCTTGTAACTTTCATATGACAGTTTCAATGACACATGACAATTTTCAATGAGTATGACTTATTTTGCTTAAAATTGTGATCTGCACTTCTATCTTTTTTCCAGCAGGTGACATGGTTTCATTTTTCTTCATGGCCAAATAAAATTTCATGTATACATACCACATTTTCTTTATCCATTTATCTGTTGCTGTATACCAAGATTATTTCATAACTTGACTATTGTGAATTATGCTACAATAGACATGGGTATACATTTATCTCTAAAATATGCTGACTCTAATTCTCGTAGATAAATTCTGAAGAGTGGTAGGGGTGGATCATACGATAGATCTATTTTTAAATTATTTATTTATTTTTAAACTTTTATTGGTACCTTATAATTATATCATCATAGTGAGATTCAAAGTGATACAAACATACATGCACACTGCACTTGACAGACCTATCTTTAGCTTTTTGAGGAAACTTCACACTGGTTTCCATAGTGGCTGCACTAATTTATATCCCCACCACTCCGTTTGCATTCCCTTTTCTCCTGCAACTTGCCAGCATTTATCAATATTAGTTTTCTTAATGCTTGCCATTCTAACCCAGCAACTTTTTTAAGAACTGTTATTTATGGTTTGTACTTAGAACGACCCCCTAGACTTCTTGTACGTAAGGCAGCCATGTTGAATGCGGAGCTTGGTTGCTGAGGAAGGGTCTGTAGGGGTGTGGCCTTGGGAATTATATATGATCTCTCTTCCCCTTGCTCTCTTTACCTCTGACTTTCATGATGTGAGAGCAGAGCCCTTGCACTCTCCCTCTGCTCCCTGCAACATGCCCTGAGCTCTGTACACCCCCCCGGCCTAACTGACTGAAACCCTGACATTTCCAGAACTTTGAGCAAATAAATTTTCCTTCCTCTAAGTTGTTGTCATCAGGTTTTTTGGGTCACAGCAATGATAATGCTGACTGAAACAAGAACTTCAATGCCAAGAGAGAAATGAATGGGAAACGTTAAGTCAGGAGAGGGTTATTCTTGTTGTTTTTATTGTTGCTATTATTATTTAATGGGATTATTAACAGCATATCTATACACCAATGGGATAATTCAGCAGACAAGGAAAATCTGATGAGGAAAGGAAGAAAAAAATTGTTGAAGTGTCGTCCTTGAGTTAGTGAGAGGATAATACATTAAAATGGAGATTAATTTTAGATAAAAGCATGAATATTTCATTTATGGAATAAGACAGCCATAAGTATAGATGTTTGCAGGTAAGAGATAAGGTGGTGGAGTCTGCGAGAGTTCTCTTGATTAATTTCTTAACCCTCCTTAGTGAAGTGGGAAACAATCATCAGCTGAATCAGGGTAGAGAACGACTTTTCAGAGGTTTGATGACAGAGAATGACAGAGGAAGTGGAGAGTATGAGATGGGGCCAGACATGGTGGCGCACACCTGTAATCCCAGTGCTTGGGAGGCTGAGGCGGGATCAAAGCCAGCCTCAGCAACTTAGCAAGACCCTGCTTCCAAATAATAAAAAGGGCTTGTGTGTAGCTCAGAGGTAGAATGTCCCTGGGTTCAATCCCTAGCATTCAAAAAAAAAAGAAAGAAAGAAAGAAAAGTTATAAGTATTTTAGTACACTGAAAAAGTACAGCATGATTGCTATGTGAACTGCCAATATAAATTGCAGGTGGTGGTCTCAGAGAGGTATGCATGAATTTGAGGCTATGTAGGGACTAAACTTGTTGGTAAATGGCAATTCTCAGATATGACCATGACTGAAGCAAGATGGAGTACACAGTCATTGGAAGAGATATTAATAGACAAACATTTTCAATGTGGAAATAATCATAAATTGAGATGGAAACAATGTTGAAGATGGTCAGATTGCATCCGGATCATGCTAAAGATGACAGCAGCGATTAGGCATAGTTGTTTACATACTCTGTTAAGACATTGGGGGCTGTGGTTCCAAGAACCCAAACCCAGTGCATGTAGGCTTTTGATTTTACCAGAGTTGAATATTGTGAGCTTTGATGCTTACACTTAAATTCTTAGAAGGAATTCTTGTTTAAATTCCAAGGAGTATAAAAAGAGAACTATTTAGGGAGGATGAAAAACTTAGATCAACCAGGGAAGCAACTTTGAGAAATTTGATGGGGCCCTCTGGACTCTAGACAATGTGACAAAAAAATGAATACAGGAAGCTTAGCACCACTTCTATTTTAAGCTTTCTCACCAACCCCGACTCAAATATAAATCTCAACAACACTGTAGGCATTTGACACTACCACTCCTTCTCCCCTGATCACATGGTAAACTCTCTTTTGCTTTCCTTCCAGGCATGCTACCTTTCCATTCCCCTCCCCTTTCTTTACCATTCGTCCTTCCAGTTTTGCACCCATTAGTGATGAGAGCTCGATCAAGTCACTCATCCTCATGAAGCCAAATTTTGATCTATAAATCTGTTAGATTCGTTCTACACGGAAATTCTGGTGAGACTAAATGAAACAGTGAAGGCAAGTCATTCAACACAGAGGCTGGCCCATAGCAGATATTAGTTCTGTGGTCCCTTCCTGCCCTCTCTGGCTTGTCTTCCTTTGCAATCTCTTAATTGAGAACATTCCCCATGTCTTTGTCTTAGGCCTTTGACTTTCTTGGTGAACTAAATGACTTGAACAGCTTGATGATTAGAGTCATTTGAATGGTGCTCAAATCTTTATCTTCAGTTCTGACATAAAAACAGAAATAGTCTCTCATTGTATACAAAATGTTCACTTTCATGTGCCAATCACCTTAGTTATCAATAAAGAAAGTCAAATTAAGCTGGATGTGGTGGCACACACCTATAATCCCAGTATTTGGGAGGCTGAGACAGAAGGATCACAGGTTCAAGGACAGCCTCAGAAAGTAGTGAGACTCTCATCAATCTAGGGAGACCCCGTTTCAAAATAAAAATTAAATAGGGCTGGGGGTGTAGCTCAGAGGTGGAATACTCCTGGGCTCAATCCCCAGTGCCACACACACACACACACACACACACACACACAAAGTCAAATTTCATCTTTTCTCCCCTTGCAAATTATCTCTCCCTTTAAGCAGCTTATTTCTCTCAGTGGCACATTCATACTCTAACTGAGGCTAAGGGACTTAGGTAACTTTCCATTTTTTAAAAAAAATGTGATTATTTTAATGAAAAAGACAGAAGCACTGTTAGGGTAGCTAACTTTCACTTTTAGAAAAGTTAAGCTTTCATTCTAATGAACCCGGCGTGTTCAGGTAAATCAGCTATTGAATTAGAATTTAAATACAGAAGGGGTACCTCATTGGCATACAGAAATAACTCATTCAATATACTGCAGTTTAAAAGGAATGCTATCTCTTGAAGGGCAGGGTGGGGGGAAGGGTGTCAGAGAGCAAAACAGATATCCTGCTGAAAAGAATATCCAAATTCAGAGATACAAGGCTACAGAACAGTGAATATCCTGAAAAGACAATTACACATAATTTAGAGGCATTTTCTAGTTTGTTGTGTAGATCACGCAATAACGAGAGGCTTTGTGTGCATTTATAACTGCCCGGAGAATAGACTAGAGTAGAATGGTAATGTGTGTATATTTTAACTAGCAATTCTTTTGATAAACCTGGGGAGGAAGATGGAGAATTAGAGAGGCAAATGAGAGGGCCTTCTGTGTGCTGGGAATAGCAGATGAGCAGGGCTGCGATTGCTTCCATCTGGATAATGGAGCTCTCTGTGACCACTGTTATCTACCCTCCAGGCAGCTGGAGAGCAGGACAAAGGTAAAACCACTATATTCCAGCATGACAGAAGAGTCTTTCAAAGCTCTTTGCCTCACCAGCCACTGACTCTCCAAATTGCAGCGAGAAACACCCCTCATCTGGCCCAAGCCTACTTGCCATACACAGCGGCTTTGAACAATTCCAATCTATTCTCCTGAAACATTCAGGCATGCGCTCACTCCCTCACAATGCTCTGTCATTAAAGGAAAGTCATGCAAGATAAAATGCAGAATAGGTGGCCCCGTAATGTATAATAGCAAGCCTCTTCATAATAGCCAAAGTGCTGCATGTATTAGAAGTCATTTTCTGTAAGAGCTCACAGTGAAAAGGCAGGGGAATTATAACATGAAAATGAAGGCGCAGACTGGGTGATACTTTAAAGCAGTTGTGTGCTGTTACATGTCATTGCTTGGCCTCACCTGTTTCTTTTTTAATGCAGAAGGGAAACTTAAAACATTTCATCAAAGTGACTGAATCAGAGTCAAACTTTTTCCCTTCTCTTTTTTTCTTCTTTTTTTCATCCTACAATCATTGCCTCTTTTGCAGTTATTTAGAATACTATATTGGGGGAATAAGTACTAATTCTTATCATTTTATAAATCCATACATATGCATCTACACATTTATGTGTGCATTTACACATATGCACATCAATATTTCATGCTTGACTTTACATACACACGCATACATACTCATATTTATTCTGGAAAAAAATGTGTGCAGTTTTAGGGAAAGGAATGCCACAAAATAAATTGAGCCTAGTTCATGGAACTAAATGCTAGTTATTTTTATATTTTAAGTAAGGGACTAGTTTGGAAGAAGAGGGGAGGTGCTACTCTTAGGAAAATAAGGAGAAAGCACTCTCTAAATGTGTGAGTGAGCGAGTGAGTGAATGTGTGAGTGAGTGAGTGAGTGAGCGAGTGAGTGAGCGAGTGAAAGTGTGAGTGAGTGAGTGAGTGAATGAGCAAGTGAATGAGTGAGCAAGTGAGTGAGCAAGTGAAAGTGTGAGTGAGTGAGCAAGCGAGTGAGTGAGTGAGCGAGTGAGTGAGTGAATGAGTGAGTGAGTGAATGTGTGAATGAGTGAGTGAGTGAATGAGTGAGCGAGTGAGTGAGCAAGCGAGTGAGTGAATGAGTGAGCAAGTGAGTGAGTGAGTGAATGAATGAGTGAGCAAGTGAGCGAGTGAGCGAGAGAGCAAGTGAGTGAGTGAGTAAATGAGCAAGTGAATGTGCGAGTGAGTGAGTGAGTGAGCGAGTGAGCGAGTGAGTGAACGAGTGAATGAGTGAGTGAGTGAGTGAGCGAGTGAATGAGTGAGTGAGCGAGTGAGCAAGTGAGTAAGTGAGTGACTGAGTGAATGAATGAGTGAGTGGGCGAGTGAGCAAGTGAGCAAATGAGTGAGTGAGTGAGTGAGTGAGTGAGTGAGTGAGTGAGGATACCGGTGCTACTCTTTTAGAAGAAGCAGTGTGGTCACGGGGTAATTCCCAGGGTCAGCTGAATGAGGGGAGGAGAAGCTGTGGTGCTTTCTATTGACTTACAAATGGAAGTTTGCGGGTGGACCATGTGGAAGAGGCCAGGAGGAATCTGAAAATCATGACCTACAAAGTTCTCATTTTCTATCCATTAATATACTGCCTATATGTATTATAGTTGCATTCGACTTTAATTCTTTGTAGAAAAACGCGATGATTATTATGGTCCCCATCTGTGAAAGGCATGAAGGATGGAGGCTATAACACTACATATTTTGGGTAACACTCTGTTGCACTGTTTATGTGTTATGGTCAACATTCTTTTGAAAAAGTAATCAGGGTTTTACAGCAGTGTTAGTTTTATTTTACATTTATAATGTACCTATCTATTGCTTGCCATTTTATATATGCTCTTCCACTTTTCTCCAAATTAATCTTTTATGAAACAAAAAAGCAATCAATTGCTTTGGTTGCTGATCTTAGGTGAACTTTGAAATTGTTCACCTCTTCCTTAATTAGTCAGCTTACTTCCTATTTCATGGTTCCAATGAGAACTGTGTCATAAAACATGGCGATGTGAACGAAATTTACAAATTAAATTTACAAATTTTAGCTAAAAACTTTGTGGTGCTTTGGAAAAAAAACAGCACAGGTTTTATAAAAATGGCACAGGTTTTATTTAAAAACAGCACAGGTTTTATAAATTAAAAGGAAGTATGCATTTGAAAATTATATATTCTTTCAGGATTTGGGAGCTTACCTTATATTTTTGGTTGTTTCAACTTTAGTAAAATGAGACAGGTCTGGTGGTGCACGCCTGTAATCCTAATACTTGAGAGTCTGAGACAGGAGGATCGTAGGTTCAAGTTCACCCTCAGCAACTTTGCAAGACCCTTGTTCAAAATAAAAAATGAAATAGGGCTGGGGGTGTAATTCAGAGATAGAATGCCCCTGGGTTCAATCCCCATTACCAAAAAAACAAAACAAAACTTTGGGAAAATATTAAGCAGCCTCTGTTATTAGTGCGTGATCTTACTTGTTGGTCCTTACTTCATTAGGAATGATTTAAATACAGTTCATTAAGTTAAAAAAAAGTTTTATCACATATATGCAGGCACACACAGTGAATCATTATCTGGTTTACAGTTTAGACCAAGATCAGAAGGTGGTTTGAGACTGAAAACAAAATCCATTAGATTAGCTAAATTAGCTTTTTTAAGAAACCTTGAGTCAATTTAACATATTCACCCAGACATTAGCTGACAAAATTGCAAATCTGTCACAATCAGCAATGCATATGAGTCAGATTGTCTCTACTTTCTTCCATTTTTTGCATATACTTAATAGCTTATCCATTATGTTTATTTATTTATTTAAACTTTTCATTTCTGTAAACATTGATTAGCAGCCTAGAAATGGCAGAGATCATAACCATCTTATGATCCAAGACAAGTATAGGAAGTAGGGCTTTCTGGTAGTCTTTGGTTCTTTGTTTTTGTATGTGTGTGGGGGGGTACTGGGGATTGAACCCAGGGACATTCTACCTCTGAGCTACACCCCTGGTCCTATTTTATTTTTTAGTTTGAAACAGGGTCTCACTAAGTTGCTGAGGGCCTTGCTTAATTGCTGAGACTGGCCTCAAACCTGTGATCCTCCTATCTCAGATTCCCAAGTACTGGGATTACAGGGATGAGCCACCACACTCAGCTCATTGTTTCTTTTTTTTTTTATTTTTTGCGGTACCGGGGACTGAACGCAGGGGCGGTCTACCTCTGCGCTACGCCCCCGGCCCTATTTTTATACTTTATTTTGAGACCGGGTAGAGAGAGAGAGAGAGACAGAGAGAGAGAGAGAAACAGGGAGAGAGCAAGAGAGCTGAGGCTGGCCGCGAACCCGGATCCTCCGGTCTCCGCCTCCCAAAGTACTGGGATTACAAGCGTGCACCACCACGCCGGGCTAGCCGGGCTAGCTCATTGTTTCTTAATCACTTGTTTTATTCTGAGAATTGAGCTAGCTGCCAGGATAGAATAATGACTTAAACATGATTGGTACCTTTCGGGACTCTAACTACAAAGGGAAGAATTATTCTTAATTCCAACATTAGAATACAGAGTGATGAATATTTGAAGAAATATTCATGAAGTACTGTGGACACACATAATTGGTGACAAGCAACCTGGAATTCTCAGGCATAGCTGCACTGACAGGGGACAGGACAGACTCTAAAGGGAGAGTGGGAATTGCTAGGTAGAAAGGCTGGATGAGGAGTTGAGGAGTGGATGTTGCTGGAGGCATCAACTACACATGGTTCCTGTATACACACATAAATACATGCCTATGCATTCATGCAAGCCTGCATGCTTTTATCTTTCTCTTCTTTCAGGAAATATAAACTCTGTAGAATAGAGTGCAGGCTGCTTATTATTCAGAATACTTCAGCACTGGTTTCAGTTCCTCACAAGACAATAGGATGTGGACCAGATGACTACCGAAGCACACAGTGGGGTCACACTACTAGAAGATAAACCTGAATCCAAAAGGAGAAAAAACTCAGAGCAGGTACAGGGTGGCTGACACATCTGCCCTTCTCCCCTCTGGAGGAGGGAACAAGATAGAGACACTTTGCTGTGGAATATAAATAAATTCTTTCCTGTTAGGGGAGAGGAAGGTGTGCACCCTGGAATGTGTGTGAATGGCTCCGGGAGGATGTATCTCTTGGACAAATACATTACCTCTAATTGAGAAGGCACAACTGCCATTCAATCATCCTTTCAACAAGTGTCTCATGGTGTCGGCTCAGAAAACCTGGACTTTAGAAATGCAAAAACATTTACAAAGTGCTGTACCCTAATAGTTACAACATGAAATGGAAGTTTGAACTGCTGTTTGTATTTAAGAAACACAATATGTTTCAATATTGATACAGAATATCCACTTGGTCCTTATTCCATTATGGGATAATGTTTGAAAAAAAAAGAAAGGGAACTTATTTGAATTCAAATTAAAGAACATGTACAATAATGTTGCGGTATTTTATTATCCCAGAGGAGGGCATAGGACCAACACGCCAACATATAGGCACTGGTAGAACCCCAAAACTCAGGAAATTAAAACAAAGATTAATAATTGGGATGGCATTAAATTAAGTTTCTGTTTAGCAAAGGAAACCATCAGGAGTCTAAAAAGAGAGCCTAAAGAATGGGAGAAGATCTTTGCCAGCTAACCCTCTGATAGAGAACTAATACCCAAAATATACAAAGAATTTAAAAGTCTTAACACTAAAAAGAACAAAATCACAATCAAGAAATGGGCAAGTGAACTAAAGAGACACTTCACAAAAGAAGAAATACAAATGGCCAATAAATACATACAAAAAAATATTCAACATCATTAGCAATCAGGGAGATGCAAATCAAAACTACACTGAGAGTCCATCTAACCCCAGTCCGAATGGCCATCACCAAGAAGTCAAACAACAACAAATGCTGGTGAGGATGTGGGGAAATAGGAACTCTTCTACACTGTTGGTGGGATTGCAAGTTAGTGCAGCTGCTATGGAGATCAGTGTGGAGATTTCTCAGAAAACTGGGAATGGATCCACCATATGTTCCAGCTTTACCGCTCTTGGGTATCTTTCCAAAGGGACTGAAATCAGAATATCATAGTAATACATGCATATCCATGTTTATAGCAGTACAATTCACAATAGCCAAATCATAGAATTGACCTGGGTGTCCATAAAAAGATGAATGGATTACAAAATTATGGGATATACTCACAACAGAATTCTACTCAGCAATAAAGAACAAAATTATGTCATTTACAGGAAAATGGATGGACCTGGAGAACATTAAGTGAGATTAGCAAGACACAAAAAGTGAAGGGTCGTGTTTTCTCTCATATTGGGAGGCTAAGGAGTAATTGGGATGAAAGAGGGACTTTAGATAATGGTGGAGAAATCCCAGTGGAGCATTAGAGGGGGTTTAGGGGAGGGTGGCATGGGGGGAATTAATGAAGGAAACAATGCCACTGAAGTTATGTACATAAGTGAAATTATTAATGCCAATCTCAAAATCATGTGTTCGGAAGGGAAGGGAGTGAGGAGGGAGCCAGAGGGAAGCTTACCCAGTGCTGTGTGCATATATGTCCCTATCACTGAACTACATAATGATGTGATATTACAATGCACCAATAAAAGTATTTATAAAAGTATAAGTCAATTGCTTTAAATAATACACAATAAGTACCATCAACCCAAATAGTGCCTTCACTTTTACACATCTAGTAAGTTAATTTTATGTTTACTTTTTATTTAACTCCAATTCTCAAAATATAAGACATCTGAAGAAAAATGAGATGCCATTTTTGTAAATGAAAATTCTAGAAAAAGAAAAAAACCTGTGAACATTGGCCATAGTAGCTTTTTTTTTTTTTTTTTTTTAAGATATGATTTTTATTGAACATGTATAAGATTCACCTTTACATAATTACAAACACTTTACAAATAAAAAATTGTTTTTGTTAAAAAAAGGAAACATTTCCTGGATTATCATTGTACAGTTGAAACAAAAAATATAATATATAAATATGAAGGTCATTCTCCAAGTATTAGAGCAGAATACTCATGGAATCACTT
>PVJS01006249.1:14565-60787 GCA_004027185.1 Glis glis | reverse complement strand
CTCCTTCTTTCCTTCCTCTTCCCTCTTCTCTTCCTTTCGCCCTCCCTCCTCCCTCCCTCCTTCTTTCCTTCCTCTTCCCTCCTCTCTTCCTTTCTCCCCCCCTCCCTTGCAGTTTCCTTTTCCTCTCTGGGTGCTTCTGTCCTCAGTTGTAATATGACATCAGCAATGCCTCCCTGATGGGAACCCCCGAGACCAGAGGACGTGGCAAGTGCGGACGCCCTGGCACAGGCTCTTTCCTCTCGGATGTTTGGTTGACTGTTGGCTCTTTCTCTTGATTTCACCCTGACATACAAGGATTTAGATCCAGCCACACCATGGCTTCCACAGAGCCAGTGCCAGGGGGAGACAGGCAAGACATCCAGGGCACCATGTTTAAGGAGGTCCTCACTCTCTGGACTGTGTAAGTACAGGGTCAGCCGCTGAGAGTAAGAGTCTCTTTAAAATTTGCAGCCTAAAGACTTTGCCTTCAGTATTCTAGTGTCCACCTGGGTTTCTGGGTAACATTTTCCCCCCTTTGGTACGAGGGATTGAACTCAGGGACATTCTACCTCTGAGCTACACCCCCAGCCCTTTTTACTTTTGAAGCAGGGTCTCACTAAGTTGCAGAGGGCCTCACTAATTTTCTGAGACTGGCCTTGAACCTGTGGTCCTCCTGTCCAGCTTCCCTAGTACTAGGATTACAGGTGTGCGCCACCACACCTGGCTTGGGTAACCTTTTATATATACACATCCCACACATAATTTCACTTTAATGGTGCTGTAGTTCATTTGTGCCGCTATAACAAAATACCCAAGACTGCATAATTTATAAAGAAATGTATTTCTCAAGTTATGGAGGCTAGGAAGTTCAAGGTCAAGGTGCCAACGAGATTCTCTGGTGAGGGTCCAGTGTATAGATTCCCAAAGTCGGTGATACCACTCCAAAGGGCACCTAGCTTGTCAAGGTCTGACCTTCTCTGACCTCCATGAATAGGGAGAACAGACGAGGCTGTTCAGTCGAGAAGTTGCCGAGGCTGGCTTTGAACCTGTGATCCTCCTGTCTCAGCCTCCCAAGTACTGGGATTACAGGCTTGCCCTACCACACCCGGCTCAAGTTCATGGATTTTTGCTTAGGACAAAGTTAAGTTTCTAAAAGTTGAAGCAATTTAAAATTGATTTTAATAAAACATGATGCAAGCTGGGTGTGGTGGCGCACGCCTATATTCCCAGTACTTGGGAGATTAAGACAGTAGGATCACAGGTTTGAAGACAGCCTCAACAATTTAGCAAGACTCTCAGCAACCTAGCGAGACCCTGTTTCCATATAAAAAATAAAATAGGGTTGGGGGTGTAGTTTGGGGGTAGAATGCCCCTGGGTTAAGTCCCCAGCACCAATAAAACAAAACAAAACAAAAAACAAAAAAGAAAGAAAGAAAAGAAAAAAAACCCCATGGTGCAGGTAGCACTGAAATGTGGTGACAATTGTGCAAGTGACCGGGCAGTGGCTTATGTGGGGTGATTCTGTGTCAGGGCAGAAGCCGAGCTGGAAGGCCGGCCCTGCAGCTCTGTCTACCTGGGATCCTCAAACACTGCCAGCCACAGAGACAGATCATGTTCAACACTGACGATGACCACTGTCGCCATGCGGGAGCTGGGGGAAGTGTAAAGCTCTCTTCTTAGGGAGAACGAGTCACCCTTTCCAACAGGTTGGGGGAACTCCAGACTCCAGCCCTATGCAAGTCTGTAGACCAAGATGCTGCCGGGGCAAGTTCAAGAGGATGGGCTGTCACCCTTCTCGCAGCTTCCCGGGGCTCCCCGTGCCACTCTTGCCCACAGTGGCTCTTTACTGCCTTCTGGAAGGGTCACTGCAGATGGCCGGGGTGGCCAGGAGCTGGGAGCCCTGTGCAAGCCAGAAACGACAGAGAGAGGGGAGGCAGAGAGCCGGAGGCTGGGGGAGGGGAGAGGCTGGCGGAGAAAGAAGAAAGAAAGCAGGGGAAAAGCATTTGTAAAATTAAAAGGCAAGGCCCCATCAGATGGTGTTGGGCCAGGAAAGCGTGTTACAGGCAGGAGTAATTGGTAATCGGAGCTGATGTGAAGAAGGGATGATTTATGGGAGCATGCAGACAGGGGTGGAATAATTTTTGGAGCAGAACGGGGAACTTACTGAACGCCTGAAACTCAGCTACTTATCCACTCGTTCTGGTGATGAATTAGCTCTTGTTTAAAGTAACCGCGGCTCCATTTTTCATTCTGATTACTACACTTGATATCTTTCTCTCCCTCTGTTTCCCTCTGACCACTGCCCCCTTAGCAGGTTCTGGGTGCAGAGACACTGGGTTTGTAGAAACTCACCCCGCCTCCGCCTCCTCGCCTCCCCCTCCCCTCCCCCACCCCCACAGCAACATTAACTCTAAATAGCCAAGTCTAAAACCCAGCCGCCTGAAATATTGCGAAGATTGAGAATGTGTGGAATTAGCGGAGACTTTGGATGCAAGACCGGCCTGCTTATGCATCCTGATTGCAATTCCTTTGCCCGTCTGATGCGGTAATTTTCTTACCAGAACTGTCTGCCACTGTGAAATAGAGAGAGCTCACCCCTTCTACCTGGGCGTGGCCTTCTGTTGGAGGCGGAAAGGCCTTGGAGGACCTGGCAAGCCTGAGGAGAGGTGAACTCCAGGTAAGAGATGTTCTGTGCTGCCCCCGTCCTTGCCAACATTTTATTTAATTATTGATTTATTTTGTGGTGCTGAGGGTTGAACCCAGGGGCATTCTACCTCTGACCTATACCCCCAGCCCTATTTTATTTTTTATTTTTGAAAAAGGGTCTGTAATGGTTTGAAAATAGAATGCCCCCCCCCACCAGCCCTCATGGAAATGGGGTGTCAGTGTTGGAAGCGGGGCTTGGTTGTAATCTTAGCAGTGGATACATCCATTGTAATGGGTTTGTCTGGGCGGTGGCCTGAGCTGGTAGGGTGTGGCTGGAGAGAGTGGGTCCCTGGGGTTGCAGCCTTGGGGATTATATATAATTCCTCCTCCCCTCACTCTCTCTTGCTTTTGGCCTTCATGATGTGAGAGCAAAGCCACGCGCTCTCCCTCTCTCTACTTCCCGCCACCCTGCCCCGAGACCCATGGTTCTGGCCTCACATGGACTGAACACGAAATCTCCAAACCATGAGCAAATAGATCTTCCTTCCTCTAAGTTGTGCAGTCAGTTCTTGGATTATTGCAGTGGGAATGCTGACTAAGACAGGGTCTCACTAAGTTGCCGAGGACCTCACTAAGTTGCTGAGGCTGGCCTCGAATCTGCAATCCTCCTGTCTCAGCCTCCCATGTACTGGGATTATAAGAGTGCACCACCATGCCCAGCTATTCTTCAGTGTTATTTTTATTAAAAATATAACCCTCAAAATTCAGGCTCCCTACAATCCAGTTTCAACACAATTTTCCACTAAAAGAAAGTGTGGGCCGGGCATGGTAGTGCATGCTTGTAATCCCAGTACTTGAGACAGGAGGATCGAAGGTTCAAGGAGAGTCTCAGCAAGTGGTGCGGCTCTCGTCAACCTAGTGAGACCCTGTTTCCAAATAAGAAATAAAGTAGGGCTGGGGGTGTAGCTCAGAGGTAGAATGCCCCTGGGTTCAATCCCCAGTGCCACACACACACACACACACACACACACACACACACAAAAGAAAGTAAGAAAGTCTGATAAAAAAATGATTAAGGCCGGGCATGGTGGCACACACCTGTAATCCCAGTATTCGGAAGGCTGAGACAGGAGGATCACAGGTTTGAGGACAGCCTCAGCAATTTAGCGAGACCCTTAGCAACTTAGTGAGACCCTGTTCCAAAATAAAAAATAGGGCTGGGAGCCGGGCGTGTTGGGGAATGCTTGTAATCCCAGTACTTGGGAGGCTGAGACAGGAAGATTGCAGGTTTGAGGACAGTCTCAGCTACTTAGTGAGGCCCTCCGCAACTTAGTGAGATCCTGTTTCAAAATAAAGAATAAAAATAGGGCAGGGGGTGTAGCTCAGAGGTAGAATGCCTCTGGGTTCAATCCCCAGTACCAAAAAACAAAACAAAATAAAACCCAGAAAAGTATTTACCTGATGCTCAGAAAAAAAATTTGAAGATATTCTGGGTGTTTTTCCCTTTTCTGGTGACCAATCCACAGCCCAGGCACATGGCTCTTGGTCAGGTTGCCACTGGGCAAGCTGGTTGTGCGACATGGCACCCACCCCTCAAGCCTGGCTCCTTCTTTTGGTAATCAGGAGACTCGCATCTGGCCCCTGGGCCTCCTGGCTCTCTCTGCCTTTGCTTGGGGCCGACAACTTCCGGATCCCTAGTTTCCTTCAGCCGGTTGGGACCTTTCCCACTTTGGCACACCCCTGGCTCTGCCAGCTTCCGGTTCAGAGTTTTCTAAGCGCTGAGGCCTCTGGGCCGCTGTCTTCACTGATTTCCTGGGCCCTGGGCCCTCAGCCGCCTGCACACTCCCCTGGCCGCTCAGCCCAGGTCTGCTCACTTGTTTGCATCGTTTTGCTCACTCCTGATCCTGGCTCTCCTGGCCCTGGCTCCCTCCCTCTCTGCCGAGGCGATCTCCCCGGGCCTTGGAGGGACAGGGGCGAGGAAAGGAGAGTGGTTTCTAGTTAGCAGTGTGGCATGGTGAGAAAAGCTCTGGATTGGGAGTCAGGGTGCTGAGAGTCCAGTCCCAGCCCTGCCATCCATTCTAGCTGGGGTTTCCCTCTCTGGGCCTGCTTCCTGTGTGACTATAAAGAGGTGGGCAGCTTCATGTGTGTGTGTGTGTGTGTGTGTGTGTGTGGTACTGGGGATTGAACCCAGGGGCATTCTTCCTCTGAGCTACACCCCAGCCTTATTTTTTATTCTTTATTTTGAGACAGGGTCTCACTAAGTTGCAGAGAGCCTCACTAAGTAGCTGAGGCTGGCTGCGAACCTGTGATCCTCCTGTCTCAGTCTCCCAAGTACTGGGGTTACAAGCGTGTGCCACCATGCCCGGCGGGGTGGGCAGCTTCTGATTAGGATTCTTTCCAGTGTGTGGTTCAGAGCAGGTGGTCTGGAGCCAGACTCGGGTGGAATCCCATCTTCACCCTCAGTGCTGGTCCCTCTGAGCCTCTGGAATACCACCCTCCTGGGTTCCTATGAGGATTCAATGAGAGACGGAATGTGAAATGCTATCACAGTGCCCCGCACACAGTGGACGCCCAGTACGTGCTAGTTATTATTATTATTAGTAGTAGTAGTAGTAATTTACCATTCTACCATTGAGTTAATTCTAGAAGGCTTTTCCTGGCTGGCCTTTTTTATTTTATTTTTTGTACTGGTGATTGAACCCAGAGGCATTTTATCTCTGAGGTACACCCCTAGCCCTTTATGTATGTGTGTGTTTGTACATTATTATTAATTTTTTTATTTTGAAACAGGGTGTCACTAAGTTGCTGAGGGTCTTGCTAAATTGCTGGGGCTGGCCTCAAATTTGCCATCCTCCTGTCTCAGCTTCCCAAGTATTGGGGTTACAGGTGAGCCCCACTGCGCCAGGCGCCTGGCTGGTCTTTTACTTTGGATTATACAGTCAGTCTTTTTTTTTCTTTCTTTCTTTTTTTGGGGGGGCTGGGGGTACTACAGATTGAACCCAGGGGCATTCTACTTCTGAGTTACACCCCCAGCCTTTTTTATTTTTTGTTTCAAAACAGGACTTCACTAAGTTGCTGAGGCTGGCCTCGAACCTGTGGTTCTCCTGTCTCAGCCTCCCAAGTACTGGGATTACAGGCGTGAGACACTGTACCCAGCTGTAAACAGCCTTTTAGAGCAGGGCCTCGGCAGTTACTCTGCCTTTCTCACACTTACTGAGGGAAATCCACTCTCAGTAGTCAACAGGGACAGCTGTCAGTGGGCTAGCAGGGCCTATCGGAATCTTATGGGGAAGAAGGGAAAACAACCCACACGGGCTGACAACCATGGTTTTAGACTTATGCCTCTCCTAATAAGAAAAAGTCCCTTTAAGAAGGAGCCGAGTCTGCCAGCTAATCAGGGGCGGGCATTCAGAGATATGCCCAAGTTCACCCATCATCCGGATCCAGTCGCCCTTGCTGGGCTTTGGGAAGCATGGTTGGGTGTAGGTTGGGGCTGGGCTGGTCCTGGTTGGCAGAGAATGGAATTAGGGACTGCTGGGACTGAAGCCCAGGCTGAGAAGCAGTCACTTGGTCCTATCCAAGTTCAAGGGGCTGGAAAGAGAGGTGGAGACAGGAGAGATGGCGGGACAGGCTGGTGTGCTTGGACTGCGTGATGCCTGTGCAGGAGCCTGGAGCCTGGAGCCTGGAGCCTGGAGCCCACCCCTGCCAGGCTTCCTCAGCAGCCACCTGCCCTGTGCTCAGGGCCGCCTCCCTGACCAAGTAGGAAACTGAGTTCAGAAGGAGCGTGTGCCTACGTCTACCATCCCCTCCTCCTGCTGGCGGGTGAGTTCTGTGGATGTCTGGTCATTCAACAGAAATGCCAGAAAGAGGACAGTCACTCTGCCCTGCTGGCCGCAGTGAGGAACCTATTGCCTAGCTTACACCCAGTGACAATGGACACTCCTCTCCTTTTTGCGTGGTGTCACCATTTTGCTGGCTGGGGCTTGGACGTGGACAGGTGCCTGAGCTGAGCAGGCAGCCTTAGCTTCACAGGACGTAAGCCCCAGTCATACCTCAGGCCTAAAGAGACTCAGCAAGCTCACACCGGTCCACCTGGGACTCAGCATTCCCTACTTCAGTCCTCCTCCACCCATTCCAAAACTATCAACTGGACACCCATTATGTGCAAGCCCTTGATGGAGTTGGAGCTGACTCCCATCCAGGGACAAAAGGCCAGTGAGCAAACCCAACCTGGGGACAAAAACCACCCAAGCCCCTGCCTCTCTCCTCTGGGGACAGTCGGCCTGTTCTGTCAGACTGAGCAGCGAATTAGTTGTGTTGATTCTCTCCAAAGGGATGGGCTCCATGATGGCCGACTCAGCACTGAGCACCCTGCCTGGAAAATAGCAGACACTTAGTAAGCATTCCTGGAAGGAGTGCTTCTTCCAAAAGGGATTGTGGATGGGTGATCTCCCCGCCCCAGTCCCCCACACCAAACAGGCAACATTGGCAGCTGTTACTACTCCACGGCATTGTGTCCACGCGCGCACACACTCATCCTTGGAGGCTCCACACGGATGCCCAGCCATTCCCCAGGCGATCCTTCCTAACTGCGACCTTGAGGAGTTGCCATTATTGTCACATCCCACCACAGTGGAGGAGACGAGACAGGGGAACGGTCTGGGAACAAAGCCAGGTTACCCAGGCTGTGTCTTTCCCCTGCACAGTCAGCCTTGCGGACACCACCAGCTTGGAGTGAGGCTGTGGAGCCTGGAAAAGAAGAAGGAAAGGTGGGAGGAACAGATATTACCAATCCTGGAACCTTGCAGCGGGAGGCAGTGGCTGCTATCCAGGATGCAGGATGTACACCTGGTGTGTGCGTAGTTGGGAGGGGGCAGCGTGGCAAAGCCCTCCAGCCCTTCAACCCTTTGCAGAACAAATATTCAGCCACTCTGATGGGCTGCCAGCTTGCAGAGGGGTGGGGAGGGCGCGGGGTGTGGTGCGATGGGACTGGGCTCTGGGCTGTGCAGGTTTCCTGCAGGTAGCAGTGAGTAGGATGAGGAGTCTGGATTCGAGTCTCCCAGGTAGAGCAGGGCGGGGTCAGGGACTGAGGCTGCTGAACTGCGGGCCTCAGTGGATCTGACTGCTCAGTGACCAAACTTCCCTCTTCCCCAGGAGCCCCGCCCTTTCTAAGGTGAATTGCATATCTTTAGCTAATAATTAACTTGTCACAAGCCCCATCAATACCCCATCAAGGGAGTGATGGAGGGAGAGGGAGGAGTGGGAGGGGGAGAAAGGGACCCGGCCCAGCACCCCAGCCGGCCCACAGTCCCCTGCTCATCTGGCCCATAATAAATAGGATGAAAGGCACTCCTGATAAATGCCCGTGTCAGGGAGAGATTTTTACCTTCACTCAGAAACAATGTAATATCTCGGCTATTACCCAAAATAATTTATCAATGTGTAATAGCTTTGTGCAGGCCTCAGATAGGAGGGGAGCTGTGCTATCAGAGATGGATGTAGCCTACCTTCGGCTTTTAATTTTTAATGTTCGCAGCCAGCTTTGCATTAAAGGCCAGGTGTCATATAAAGACTTAATGTAAGAGGGGAGTTCATGAATTCTAATCAAGGGAGGAGCGCTCCCTGGCCGGCTGCTGTCACTTCCCGGCTGTTCTTATTGATCTTTTGTTTTCTCCCCCCCTGGTTCTACTGGCTCTACCTCCTTCTCTGCACCTCTCCCCACCCCACCTCACCCTCCCTGCCTGGGCTTTCCTCTGCTCAAGTCCTATCTTTTTCTTCCTGCCCTAAGAGGCAGGGACCCTGGCTGGCTGGGCCAGGACAGTGGGTGCAAAGATTCTATGACACCTGGACCAAGACACGGGGTCTGGAGATGGCCGGACAGCAGGGCCATTTCTCTTTTATATTCATTGGTTTGTTCTACTTTTGTTTGTGTAGTCATTTCTTTTCCATTCATTCACCTAAAAAGTCTTTTTGAATATCTACCAGGGGCTCAATCTCTGCTAGGCCTCATGGATAATGGAAGAGAGTTTCTGTCGTTAGAGGAGTTGACAGTCTTGCTGGAGAAATACTCATTCATGCAAACATACACATGTACATGTGACTTGAGACAGTTGTGTGAGATCTAAAAGTAACCCTCAAAGGTCACATTCTCAATAAGGCCTTGCCTAGTTTGTGCACCAAAGCACAGGCATGTGCACACACACACATACTCACACACACCCTGTCTACCCAGCATTCACAGTTGCCTTCTATGCCCTAATTTTCCTCCAGTATGCTTATCACCTTCTACTACACTATATAAATTGCCAATGTTAAAAGATAAATTTAGGCACCGTAAATGTTAAACATTTAAAGAGTTTATTTAGCAAACAGCGATTCATGAGCTGGCAGCCCCAGAACCCAGGTGGCTCAGGGCAGTGCCCCACAGAGGCTGCTTAAGGTAAAGGTGTGAAAGCCGGACAAAGGATATATTTGATTGGTTAATGTTGGAAGTCAGGTTAGTTGGCAGTTTCTGATTGGTTAGGCTTAAGTTCCATTTTCCCATTCTTAGCCTAATGGCCTCGCAATTATTTATTTTAACACCTATTTGTTTGGTTTATGGCCTATCTCCTCCTATGAATGGTCATCCATGTATCCTTTGTGCATAGAACAGTGCTCTGCAGGTAGCAGGTGCTCAGTGTTTCTTGACTGGGTTAAGTGCCTAGGAGTGTGCTCAGAGGACAGGAACAGTGATACTGCTGGTACTGGGAAGGGCAGGGCCCGGAAGGGAAGGAACACTTGCCCCTTCCTGCAGCAGGCCACCCCAGCTCTTCTCTCTCTTGTCTGGTCCCTGCCCTAGGGCTCTCACCCTCTGTCCAATATCCTGGTAGGTCCCTGGGTAAGCCACATCTCTCCCCAGCTGGCCCAAGTCCAGCCCACCCCACACCTGCCTCTCTTCACTAGTCTTCTGGCCTTGTCCTCTTCTGTCCCTCCACCAGCCTGACTCAGCCCACAGGCTGCCACGGAGTGGGAGGGACACAGGAGTCTACCTGGCTATGAGCTCCTGCAGGTGTGGCTGACCCTCCGCCTCCCGGGAACCCAGAACACGGCACTGGCACGCAGCAGGTGTGGGTCAGGCAGACCAGTTTTTATGTGAGATGCATTCCTGAAAACCTCTCCTAATTCCAAACTCACAGAATTCAAGATCCACGATGAGGCAGGAGGGTAGGGTTAAAACTTGGTGATGGTTAGCACAAAGGCACTGTATGTTCTATGCTTTAGATAAATGTCAGGGACACGAGTGTAGGGTAAAGTTTAGGTTGGAAATGGTCAAAAGAAAAGCACTGCACACTTTTTGCTTAAGACGAATGGTAAAATGGCCTCCCCAACTACATCTGTTGTTCAAGACCACAAAAACCCCATCAAACCAATGCAAGCAGGTCTGACCACAACCCTTGACCAAAAGTAAAGGACACCCTAATTTAAATGCATTTCCATAGCCAGGCGTGGTGGCATATACCTGTAATCCCAGTATTTGGGAGGCTGAGACAGGAGGATCGCATGTTTTTTGAGGCCAGCCTTTGCAATTTAGCAAGGCCCTCAGCAACTTAATGAGATCCTGTTTCAAAATAAAAAATAAAAAATCGGACTGGGGTATAGCTCAAAGGTAGAATGCCCTTGGGTTCAATCTCTAGTACCACACACATACAAATTATATTTCATAAAAAGATAGTATTTATGTTGCTATATTTATATGTTACAGATCTGCTATTGCCTCAAATTAATAAATTTTAAAGATATTATCAGTTTTGAAAAGTATTTGTTGGCAAATTATGGCTATACATATTTATGGAGTACAAAGTGATGTTATAAACCTTGAATACCTTGAGGAATAACCCAGTCAAGAAGCCAACCCACCTATCCCCTCAAACATTTGACATCTTCCATGATGAGGACATTGGAGATCCACCCCAGCGATACTGAAATGTACAGTGCTCAGCTATTAGCTATATTCACATGCTATGCAAGAGTCCACTCCTCCCAATCAAACTTCTGTCTTGTTTTCCCCTTTTTTTGCAGTGCTGGGGCTTGAACCCAGGGCTTCACACATGCTAGGCAAGAGCTCTACCTACCACTCAACTACATCCCAAGCCCTCCCCACTTTTTAATAATTTTGAGACTAGGTCTCACTAAGTTGCCAAGGCTGATCTTGAACTTGGAATCCTCCTGCCTCAGTCTCTCAAATAGCTGGTATTATAGGTGTACACCACCATGCCCAACCTCAAACTTCTTCATCTTGTCAACTGAGGCTTTCTATCCTTTGATCATCATCTCCCAATCCCTCCCCCAAGCCTCTTATACCCATCACTGTGCTCATTGCTGCTATGAGGTCAGTGTTTCAGAGTTTACATAGAACAGAGAACACATAGTATTTGTTGTTCTGTGGGTTTTTTTTTTTTTTTTTTTTGGTGCTGGGATTGAACCCAAGGGCATTCTACCTCTGAGCTACATCCCTGGCCCTATTTTTTTTTTTTTTGAAACAGGGTCTCACTAAGTTGCAGAGGGCTTCACTAAGTAGCTGAGGCTGGCCGCGAACCCAGATCCTCCAGTCTCAGCCTCCCAAGTACTGGGATTACAGGTGTGCGCCACCACACCGGCTTTATTATTTTTAATGTGTGTTAATTATACATATTAATGGGGCTCAACTGATACTTTAACATGCATACAGTGAAAACTGATCTAGTCAGGGGAATTAGCATTTCCCTCTCCTTATCATTTCTCTATGTTTGAAGGCTTCAAGCTCTTTTCTTCCAGATTATTATAAAATTTATAATATGTTATTCCGAACTACAGTCATCCCACTGTGCTGCGGGATACCAGAACTTATTCCTTCTGGAAGAAGTGCTTTGGTACCCATTATCCCACCTCCCTTTATCCACTTTCCCCTTCCACCCTTCCCAACCTCTAGTAATCACTATTCTACAGTTAGGTTGACTATTTTTTAGTTTCTGCATCTGGGAGACAGCAGGCAATACTTGTTTATCTGTGTCTGGCTTATTCCACTTAACACAATGCCCTCCAGTTCCATTCATGTTGCTGCAAATGATAGGATCTGATTCTCCTTTCCAGCTAGGGAATATTCCATTGTGTAGAGTTTCTTTATCCATTTAGCCACAGTGTCTTTATCCGTTCATCTGTCCATAGGCACCTAGGTTGGTTTTATATCTTAGCTATTGTGAATGGTACCGCAGTAGACATGGGAGTGCAGGTGTCTTTGGTATCTGGGCACCTTTTCTTTATGCATTCACCTGTCGATGGACACTCAGGTTGATTCTATCACCCGGCAGGCGTGGACAGAGCCGCAGAGAACGTGGGAGTGCAGACAGCTCTTCAACACGCTCACTTAAGGTCTCTGAGGTAGATACCCAGGAGTGGGATTGCCCTATCAAATTCTCAGTTCCAATTTTTACACTGATAACACCTTAAACAAAAGCTCTTTGTGGTGTTAATCATTTTCAAGAGGGCAAATGAGTCCTGAGATCACAAAGTTTGAGAATTGCTCTCGTGGAAATCAAACTCTCCCACAAATTCAAAAGGACATCTGCATTAGGAGGCTCATGGAGAAAGGAGGAACAAACTGTAATTTAGTTATATAGTGTCATATGAATTAGCAATTGAAATGAGTGAATTAGATCTGTGTGGATAAACATGGACAGATAAAAACAAATCACGTGGTTTAAGAAGCAAGTTGCAACCAAGTGTGGTGGTGCACACCTGTAATCCTAGTGCTTGGGAGGCTGAGACAGAAGGGTTGCAGATTAGAGGCCAGCCCCAACAACTTAGCCAGATACTGTTGCAAAACCAAAAATTAAAAAACAGGCTGGGAGTGTAGCTCAGAGGTTGAATGCCCCTAAATTCAATCCCTAGTACCACACACACACACAAAGACAGCTCAGGGTCCCCTGTGTGAAGTCCCACTCTGCCTGGGCAGCCCTTCTGCCTTTGGCCCTGTGATGGGGAGCAGAATGTATAGGGAGAACTTTCAGTTTCTTTGCATTGTTTTAGCTTTTCACTACCATTTCTGAGGGAAAAATTAAGTTTCCATTGGGAAAAGAGCAAGAAGTTACGTCTTCTTGTTTTCAAATTTAAATAATATTGAGCCTGGCATGGTGGCATGTGTCTGTAATCCCAGTACTTGGGAGGCTGAGACAGGAGGAGCTCAGGATTGAGGCCAGCCTCAGCAACATAGCGAGGCTCTCAGCAACTTAGTGCGGCTTTGTTTCAAAATAAGAAGGGATGCGGGTATAGCTTGAATATAAAATGCCCCTGAGTTCAATCCCTAATCCAAATTAATTAATTAATTTGAGACCACACTCTGCATCCCACTGTGTAAGTTGTTTTTTATGCAACCTTTCATCATTTTTCTGTGTCATGAGTGAACCTTTGATATTGCTGTTCTCACAACTGACTAATGTCCCACCCATCTTACACAGTGCAGTAAGTGTTGAAACTCTTGTGTTTTTAGTCACTTCTGCTTCTAGTTTGTTTTGCTTTTATAAAAAGGATTGTGATGAACCTCTTTGGACATAACTTTCATCTTGACTTTGGCTCATTTCCTGAAACTTTAACTGCGTGCCTTCCTTTGGGCAAAGCAATTAGCCTTTGAGCTGCCCAGGATTGGCATGGTTCTTAACCAGGGACAATATTGTCCCCTGGGGACACTGGCAATGGCTGGAGACATTTTTGGTTGTCACAAGTGGGGAAGGTGGCGATTGATACTGGCATCCGATGGGCAGAGTCCAAGGATGCTGTGGAACATTCCACTGCCACAGGAGCATGCCCATGACAGACAGAATTTCCCCACCCAGAATGTCAACAATGCTGCAGCTGGGACACCCTGGGACAGATGATCCAGTGATCCCTCCTGCCCTGGAAACTACTGAGGTCTTCTGGAGGGACTCATTGTCTTGAAGTAGGATAGAAAAAAGAAGAGAAATAGGTAGAAAAGAGACATTGAAAAAAAAAAGAAAAGGACAAGTGAGATGCAGCGGCTCAGTCCCGCCTTCCGGGAGCTGTAGGTTCAAATAGAGGGAGAAGCGGGCAAGAGGAGAGAGGTGCGCATAACCAAGCAGTCCTGGCCAAACTGTGGTCATTCTCCCAGTTCTGGTTCTGCTGAGTAGCTCCCAAGAAGTCAATCTCTCTCTCTCTCTCTCTCTCTCTCTACTGAGAATTAACCCAGGGGCATTCTACCTCCGAGCTACACCCCCAGCTCTATTTTATCTTTTATTTTGAAACAAGGTCTCACTAAGTTGCTGAGGGTTTTGCTAAGTTGCTGAGGTTGACCTTGAACCTGCAATCTTCCTGTCTCAGCCTCCCAAGTACTGGGATAAAAGGCTTGTGCCAGTGAGGAGGTAGAAAAGAAGTAGGCAGAGAGGGGCCAAGGGCCACATAGAAAAACTTCATTTCCTGAGAGGCAACAAATGCTAACTAACTTCCAAAGCTCCTGGAAAGGACCAGATCTCCCAAATGTTAAGTGATAATGAGAAGTTTCCTGAGAGTGACCAGAACTTCACAAAACTCCAACTGATTCGCTGATCAGCAATCCCAGGAGATTTTCCGGAGAGTCCAGGAAACAGCATCTGGAACCCCAACTGAGAGAAGGAGACTCAAGGAAGGACACTATGCAAATGCACTATGCAGATCCCAGGAAACTGCCTCTGAGACCCCAACTAAAGCAGGACTCAGAGAAGTATATAAACCCCTAGACCAGCCACTCTCAACAGTTACCTGCTCCGGAACCCCTCCTTTCAGAGCTTTTTTCTCTCGCTTCTTGGGAAAGCTGTTCTTAGGACAACGTTGAAGATTTTCAGGTACCACCCCAGGGCTCTGAAACAGGCTGCTGCAAATCTCCCTGCAGATGTAGCCTCAGTCTGCAAGGGGGACTAGATAGGTTAGGTAAATTCAGGGCAAAATATTACTAGGTTTGTATTGCATTACTGGATTTTAGATGACCCCCTCCTTAAATGATTAACATGCCTACCTACAGAACTGAGCGGGGACCTGCCCCAAAGTTTAAGGAGTCAGATACAAAACAAAGGCAGAGAGGCCAAGCTTTCAAATACCCACAGGGCACCTGCAGGTCTAGGTAACGGTTTTAGCTGAGGCAGCTTCTCTAAGTGTCTGTCACAGCCAGGCAGCAAAGCAACCACTCCATAGACAGAGTGGCAAAGAGTCAAAGGGTGAATGACGTTTACACAGGTGTGGACTGGGAATTTGCATATTCATAAGTTACACAGCGATATTCATGATTATGTTGCAATCTCTTAGTGTGCCTCTGCAGTTTTGTACATGGTCAAAAATGTGTCTAAAATTATCTTAGGTCTCCTGGGTCCCAGGCATATCTTTTAACATGGAAATGCATTTATGTATGTATGTATTGGTACTGAGGATTGAACCTAGGGGCATTCTATCTTTGAACTACACCCCCAGCCATTTTTTATTTTTTATTTTGAAACAGGGTCTCACTAAGTTGCCAAGGCTGGCTTTGGAGATCCTCCTGTCTCAGTCTCCCAAGTACTGGGATTACAGGTGTATGCCACCATGCATGACTTGAAATATAATTTTTTTCAAAATAAAAAATTTAGCAAGATAAGTAGCATTATTTTTCATTTTTACAAACCTAATGTCTATTGGGCTCTATATATGTTTTGCTTGAAGCCCATGGAGAAAATGTGGTCTTAGAGATACATAGTTGGAAGAGGGAGGAGAAATTTCGTAGCCTTTTCAGAATACTGTGGATATTCTTTGATAATACCAACACTTGACAAGTGGTAGTTTCTTAAAGATAGGTTGCAATTCAAAATCTAAAAAAAGGCATTGGTCTATCTTGTACTTTGAATAAATCTTTTTTTCTTTTTTGGTGGTACTGGGGATTGAACCCAGGGGCATTCTACCTCTGAGCTACACCCCCAGCCCTATTTTATTTTTATTTTGAAACAGGGTCTTGCTAGGTTGATGAAATTCTCACTACTTGCTGAGGCTATCCTTGAACCTGTAATCCTCCTGTCTCAGCCTCCCAAGTACTGGGATTACAGGTGTGTTTTTTACTCTTAAGTTTTTTTAACAGCCTAGATTGATCATGTGGAAAATATCAATTCACTGAGTTCTGCAGATCTTCCAGGTATTGGTGTACTTCATAACACATTATCAAAAAGTTAATTTTTTATTAATATCACCTCTGACCTCACCAGAGTATCTGTAATTACAGAGAATCTGTCAAGCTCAGAGAGTGGATACAAATTTCCTCCAATTTGAACATTCAAATTCAATCATTGGCCACAAATATTATCAGTTGTTTTCCTTGAAGTGACCAGATAACTTCCTTTTTGAGAAAATATCTGTCAAATACCCAAATAGGAATAACCATAGTTTTGTCCAGTATCCTTTTAAGTAAAAACAGTGTTTGATAAAAAAAAAATGTGGCGCCAGGCATGGTGGCACACACCTGTAATCCCAGTACTTGGGAGGCTGAGACAGGAAGATCACAGGTTCAAGACCAACTTCAGCAACTGAGCGAGACTCTCAGCAACCTAGTGAGACCCCGTTTCAAAAAACAATAACTAGAAAGGGCTGGAGGTGTAGTTTGGAGGTAGAACGCCCCTGGGTTCCATCCCAGTCCCTCTCTCTCTCTTACACACACACACACACACACGCACACACACGTGGCTCATTCATCTTTCAGCTCTGACAGTGACAAGCGAGCTTCTAAGGAGACAACAGAAGGGCTCCTTGTGCAGTTCCCATTTCAACACACAGGATATGAAAAACATACCTACTCTGGGGTTGAGATTTTTAAAAATTGGAAATGTTAGTGCTCCATCAAGAACATGTGAAACGCGGGGCAGTGGCACTACGAGGACCACTGATGACCACTAGGACAGGTCAAGGCTGCCATCAGGATCTGCACTAAGGGTTACTCACCGTCACTCTTACAACGTCAGGGCATACGTCATTGCAAAGGACGAGTAACAACTGAGTACTGCTCTGAAAAGAGCTTTGACTTTGCACCTCCCCTTGGAAGCATCTGGAATCCCCAAGTGGTGGGCACGCTTGGCAATTGCTCTTCTAGGGTAGCTAAGCAGAAGTCAGTTGCGGGGTGGTGGGATGTAGGCATCTTGCATTCACTGGTCCCTCCTAGAGATTCTTCAAAGCGGTTCCATCAACTTCACTCCTACCAGCACTGTGTGAGCATCCTCAGCCCAAGCCTGCTCGTCACTCGGTGTAATCCAACTTATGCTTGTCCAATCCAGTGGGAAGGACACGGTGTCTCATCACCATATTAATCAAACAGCATTTTAACTACACTTGGAATTATCTTTCAAATCGTTTTTAACCACTTATACTTGGATGGTGTTTGTTGCATTTACTAATAATTGAGATAATTTATAAGGGTATAGATACCAAATATAAAGTCTCTTTTCAACATGTGTTTAAAAGCTGTGTGTGTTTTTCTGGCCTCTGTGTTAGCAAAATATTTCCCACTTCAATTTTCTTTTGCAATTTTCCAAATGAGAGAACTTCTGGGGAATGCTATTCTAGGGTTTTTAATCATTTATTCCCTGTAAACATTGCTAGCCCATATGTGATTTGGTTTCAGAATTGCAGTTGATTACACGGTAGATTTGAGCCTGCTGGTCTCTGGGTTGGTGGTGCTGCCTGTAGTAGCTCCATGCACCTTGCACGTGTTGGTTGTAGAAATGCTCAGCGCAGATTTGCAGACGCTGGTAAAAGCTGGCTGTTCTGGAGCCAGTGAGAAATGGTCTCTTGGTCTCCAACAGGGCAACTTTCACAGACTTTCCAGGATACCAGTCTAATTTTGCTTTACGCGTTGACTTCATAAACTAACTGCAACGTAAGGAGCAAGGCCTTTCTAAGTAGTTGTGTGTGGAGCCTGGATTCTTCCATTCACTTCTCTGCAGCTTTCTCATTTGTTTCAGGACTGTTGAGCTCCCCTTATAGGTCGGGCTTCTCAGCATCTGTTCATCTAGACCAAAGACTGGCAAACCTTTTCTGTAAAAATCCAGCTAGTTAATATCTTGGGTTTTGTGGGCCACGTATTCTTTGTTACAACTGCTCAAATCTGTCATCATGGGGCAAAAGCAGCCATTAATAATAGATAAACCAACAGGTGTTGCTGTGTTCCAATAAAACTATTTACTGAAACAGGAGAGGGCTGTAGTTTGCTGACCCCAGGTCTAGGCGGCTTGTTCATCTGGTTCTCTGGAGAAAGCCTTTGCTAAACATTTGGTGTCTATTCTTGTTTGTTTGTTTGTTTGTTTGTCGGTCCTGGGGATTGAACCTGGGGGCATTCTATCTCTGAGCTATACCCCCAGCCCTATTTTTTTATTCTTGATTTTGAAACAGGGTCTCACTAAGTTGCGGAGGGCCTCACTAAGTAGCTGAAGCTGGCCGTGAACCCGAATCCTCCTGTCTCAGCTTCCCAAGTACTGGGATTACAAGCGTGCACCACCACACCTGGCTTGGTGTCTCTTCTTCTAATATGATGGTCTGTAGTTTTCATTTGATGTATCTGTGCATGTGTGTATATTTTTTAATCTTTAATGAAAAAAAGTAAATACAAGAAGACGAAAACAGAAACAATGTGCATAATAAAATGGTCATTATGACTGTAAATTATAAACCCATAAATACTTGGAGAGAACTAAATGAAACACATGACAACCAGACCACGTGGCCATGATAACACACCTGGCGGTTGTGAGGCTCTCCACTGCGCTCCAGAAAAATCAAATTAAATTGGTTCTGGAAGGCTCCTTGGAGAAAAAGCTGATTCCGGGTCTGGGGTAAGGAAAGCACAAGAGGAGGCTGAACATCTTTTGCGCCACCTAGTAAGGTGTGCCCCAAGAATGACGGGCTTAAAGGAATCCCTCTGTATGGAACAATTTTAGCATCGAAATGAATAATAGTAATGCATTACAACTTATAAAATAGAATAAGCCTCCCTAAGTCTATACATAATAAGTAAACAAGGGAGACGGATTTTTTTTTTTTTTTACAGTAGAATGCCAAGTAATAAAGATAGAAGGAGCCAGACATGGTGTGGCACACCTGCAGTCCCGGTACTTGGGTGGCTAAGACAGGAGGATTGCAGGTTTAAGGCTACCCTCAGCAACTTTAAAAGACCCTGTTTTAAAATAAAAAATTATAAAAGGGCTGGGGGTGTAGCTTGGAGGTAGAATGTTCCTGGATCGAATTCCCAGTACCAAAAAAAGTATAGAAGGAATGATGGAGTTAGAAAATTATCAGTGGATGCTAAAACTAGTAGGTTCAAGTTTGAAGGGATATTTTCACAGCCTTCAAGTATCTTCCCACAAATTAATTATTCACCACAGAGGGAAGTGTAGTAACTTTCCAGTGGAGCAACCCAGCAGATGATCTCTTTAGTAGATGATTAAAGTTAATATCACTAATATTGGGTGAAGTCAGTGTCACATGCCTCCTGACACGAGGCACAGAGAACAACATGCATAGTTTCTGTGAAATTTCTGCTCAGATGCATGACTGAATCTGATCATGAAAAAGCAGCAGCCGAACCCAAACGGAGACGCATTCTGCAAAATAACTGGCTTGCTCTCCAAAACTAACGCGAAGGTCAAGAAATGCAAGAAAAGACCGCAGCACTGCCTCAGACCAAAGGAGAGGCAAAGAATTTAAGACACTGGATTCTTCCTTCCCTTTCAAGGCCTGGGGTGGAGATGAAGGAAATAGAAAGTCCCAGCATCTTTCTTCCTCGGGCCAGCCTGGGCCAACAACAGCCCTGCCGTTAAAGTGTCCCTTACAGAGATGGGTGTGCTGGGTCTTCAAGGGGCAGAGCAGAGTTCTAGGACCAAATTCTACCCCAACCCTTCTTCTAGATTTCCCTAGCCTAGGGTCCCCAGAAATCAGAGTCCCTATCAAATGCCTCCTTTCTAAGTGCCCTTTACCACCATCACCTTCAGGTCTTTTCGTTTCACAGCTCAAACATGGAGAAGGCTCTCTTATCATAGAGCATAGTTTCTACCTATGATGCTGTCTCAGTCACCCAGGAAAGCAGAACCTCTTTGGATAGACAGAGAGATGCATAAGGAGAAAGAGGGAGAAAGAGAGAGAGAGAGAGAGAGAGAGAGAGAGAGAGAGAGAAGGAGGAGAAGAAGAAGAAGAAGAAGAAGAAGAAGAGGAGGAGGAGGAGGGGGGAGGAGAAGAGGAAGAGGAAGAAGGCGAAGGCAAAGGAGAAGGAGAAGGAGAAGAAGGAGAAGGAGAAGGAGAAGGAGAAGGAGAAGGAGAAGGAGAAGGAGAAGAAAAGAAGAAAGGGCAAGCTCTCCACCCTCTCCAAGCTCCTGGTCTGCCTGTGTGCCAGCCAGCATCCCAGCCTGGCTGATGAGCTGCACGGTCCTGAGCTCAGCCAAGGTCCCTGAAGCTCCTCTGCTCCCTCCTAGGTCAGGGCTGCAGGAGAAGGCCTCCTGGGTACCTGCTGGTGCCAAATGGTCCTGAGCTCCTCTGATCAGGGTCTCTGGCTGTCGAGTCCCTGTTGCTAACACGGTGACTCTAGCTGCCGTGTACTACAAATTAATTCATTCCTTTAGGCTTGCTATTTGGTAACTGGCTGTCACAGCAATCGCCCTGGGAGCTAATTGAGAGTTGCGATCCGTGGCAGTATTTCCATTAGCGGCATAATGACAGGCAGTCACCGTGCACACAAATACACACCAAAGCACAAAAAACATGGGTGCGCATACACACACACAGACACTAAGCACATGTGCACACGCAAATGCTCAGGCACATTGGGAGAGGGTGCTGCCAGGGCTGCCATATTTGGGGATCCCCTGGAAGAGGGTGGAGCTTGTCTGAACATGGGACTCTGGGGTGGACCCACTGAGCACTGTGGGTACATGAGCATCAAAGCTCATGCACCAGAGCTCAACAGTGCTCCTGTGGGTCACAGTGACCTGGCTGTCCTCAGCTGGCTTCCTTTGGCTGGGGGAGAGCAGACTCGGTTGTGTGGACTTCTGCAGCAGTTGAGGGATAAGCGGTCCACCATGCTCATTTCAACCCAAGTTCACCAGCCTCCCTCTTCGTGCAGAGCCACATGAATAACTTATTCGTTGGTCCTTGTTTGTTTGGTTAGGAGTCAGGTGGTCTGAGGCTGGATTCCTGGAAGCAGAGCCGGCACCTGGATGTAGCGAGGTAGTTTACTGGGACATGGATCCAGGAGGGGAGGGAGGGGAGACAGGGAAGGGAAGGAAGGCAACAGGGAAGGAGCAGGTCGCCACAGAGGGCAGCTGGGACCCATTATGCTGGGGACTCTGAGGGTGCAGAGCAAGTCTGGAGCCCTGCCTGAGGGCAGAGGGGCTTGGGCACTGACCTCAGCTCCTGCTGGACATCAGTTGAGGGGTCCTCCCAGGGGCATTGCTCCAGCACCTCCAGCCTGACACTATGCAAACCGAGCATGCGTCCCAGCCAAGCAAGCCCAGGGTCAGGTCAGGGCTAGGGCTTCTTCTGTGAGTACTGGAAGGGGGACACAGAGGGAGGGAAGTGCAGGAGGAGATGTAGGGAGGGGAGAGTGGGGAGACCGAGAGAGGGCATGAGCTATACCTGCGGTGTCTGCTCAGTGGTACACAAGACAGACCCGGTCCTTGTCTAGGAAGCCTGTTTCAGGTGCGCAGGCCCAATCCCTGCCCATGGGGGGCTCAGGCCATGAGCCAGGACAGTGGATGGCACAGAGCCAGACTCTGGCATCCAGTGGAGCAGGGCTGGGGATGGCTCTGCTGGAGTCCTCCCCCTGCTGTGCTCGCGGAACACTGGTGCTCCTAGGGCTCCACCCAGGGCCTCTATGTCACACCCTTTCCTATCTCCTTTGGCCGCCACCCACAGTCATGTGACCCCCCTACACACACATACACGCTCAGATCACTCTAGCTAGGTCTCTCCCCCGAGCCCCATGGTTGTATGTCCAGTTGCTAACCTGACATCTCCACTTGGACTCGAAAGCACAGACACTAAACATGGCCCAAACCAAACTCGCCATCTCCCTCCGCCTCACAAACCTGTGGTCTTTATTTTTAATTTTAATTTTAATTTTTTTGTGGTGCTGGGGATTGAACCCAGGGGTATTCTACCCCTGAGCTACACCCCAGCCCTATTTTATTTTTTATTTGGAAACAGGGTCTCATTAAGTTGCTGAGAGCCTCACTAAGTTGATGAGGCTGTCCTTGAACCTGAGATTCTCTTGTCTCAGCCTCCCAAGTACCAGGATTACAGGTGTGTGCCAGCATGCCCTGCGACCCCCATCCGTTTTTATTTTTTGTTTTGAAACAAGGTCTCACTAGGCTGCTGAGAGTCTTGCTAAGTTGCTGAAGCGGTCTTAATGCTTCTCATCTTAGGGCATTTCTCAAGCTAGAAGGTCCAGACTCAGTCTGCACCCCTCCTTCCCACACCGCTGACAGCCAATCAACATCAAGTTCTGATGACTTTACCTCCCAGTGCCGTTGGTTCGCTCAGCCACACCCCAGGTGACTGCGCAACCTGCATGCAAATGTCTGCCAGATGGAGGCATGGTGTAGATGGACTTACACTTCTAGAAGACTCTGAGACCGCACCCCCACCAGGGTGCTGCACTGACACTCTGGGGGCATGCCACCCTCACCTTAATCTACCTTGTTTCAAAGATAAATGAAAAGAAACATACCAACGTGATAGGTGATAAAACCCAGGCGATGTTTAAGTCAGCTGCAAGTTATACCCTTCTTTACTAGTGATAGGAAATGACTCAAATTGGTTCAAGAAAAGCAATGGGGAGGTATGTTGGTGGATTTAAGGGCTCAGATAGCTACAAAGACCAGTAGTAAAGCCCCAGGTACAGCTTGATGTAGGGGCTATTGATACTACCAGAATCCCATTTCTCCCTGCTCAAGTGTGTCTGTCTGTCTCTCTCTCGTGAACCCAGGGCCTCCTGCATGCCAGGCAAGCCTCTACCACTGAGCTACAGCCTCAGCCCCCTGTTTAGTTCTTGAGTTCACTTTTCCCATATTAGAACCTCTAAGGAAAATGCTGGTCTCACAATGGCAAAGAGGTTGCCAGAGGTCCAGCCTATACCCTTGCAAATTCAATATCAATGGAAAAAAAAAAAGAATCCTCTCTTTCTGTACAAGTTCTTAAAAATCTGTCTGATTGCATTAATTTGGAACTTGTGCCCAGTCTGAACCAATCTCTGGGGCCAGGGGGATGGAACGTGCTGATTGACCAGGTCCTGACATCTTGGATGGGGCCCTGCATAGCCTGAGAATGGGAGAGACGAGTCCTTGAAAGGAAGACCGAGTGAGATTTACTCAAAGAAAGGGGAATGGAAGCCAAAGGCAGAAGCCAGAGACAACAAACCCCCACTACCGCTCAATACCTGAAACAGGAGGATGCTCTGCCAGGACCATCGGGACCCTTGGGTTGAAGGGCGCAAGGTCAGTTACCATGAGCCACTAGCCGCACGCAACAGCCATTGAACAGACCTCTGGGTCTACCCTGCTGCCAGAGGCCACTGCGCAGGCGCAAGGCCACGCCCTGCCTGCGCACGGTGCCGCGAGGCTGGGGGCAGCGCTCCGGGGGCTGTGCCTTCCCAGGCTTCCATTTATGGATCACAGCGCCTCTCACTTGGTGTACCGGGCCTAATAGCGTCTCCCCAAAGCTCACGCCCCCCCCCCCAGCTTCAGACTAGAACCTGGTTTAGGAATAGGGTCTTTCCAGATATCATTAGTTCAGGTGAAATCATGTTGGACAGGATCCAATATCACCAGTGCTGAATAAGAAGAGAAGGGAGGACGGCCGGGCTTGGAGGGGCACACCTGTGATCCTAGTACTGAGGAGACTGAGATAGGAGGATCACAGGTTAGAGGCCAGCCTTGTTTATTTCAAAATACAAAGGGCTGGGGGTGTAGCTTGGAGGTAGGATTGAACCCAGGGGTTCAACCCAGGGGTACTGGGTTCAATCCCCAGTATCATAGATTAGAAGATGATAGATAGATGGATGATAGATAAATGCCGGGTGCAGTGCAGCACACCTATAATCCCAGTACTTGGGAGGTTGAGACAGGAGGATCGCAGGTTCAAGGACAGCCTCAGCAAGTAGTGAGACTCTTAATAACCTAGTGAAACCCTGTTTCAAATCAATCAATCAATCAATGAAGGAAGGAAGGAAGAAAGAGCTGGGGGTGCAGCTCAGAGGTAGAACACAGAGCATCCGTGTGAAATGCCCACATCACTGGAGTTTGGGAGAGCTTCATTTGATGACATCAGACACCTGCAGCCCTAAGTCAGTTCTCCCAGAAACCCCACTTCCTCACTTTCTCATGCAGAACCATGTAAGCCTGTGCTGCCTCTCCCCAGGCTCGCCTGGCCCGTCCAAAGCTCGCTGTCCTTTGCTGCGATGACCACTTACCATGGGACAGGCCCTCAGAGATGGGGGACATGGCAGGCACCTGGGCCTTCATCTCTCTCCCTCCTCTGCCTCACAGCCTTACTTAGCTGGAGGATGAAAGCAATCGAGAGAGAGACTTCCTTACTCATTCAGACTCCTTCCTGAGAAGACAGAAATAGAATGTATCACTGTGAATCTCACTATGATGTACAATTACAACGCACCAACACAAGATTAAGAAAAATAACAACAGCTGGGATGGTGGCACACGCCTGTAATCCCAGTACTTGGGAGGCTGAGATGGGAGGATCACAGGTTTGAGGCCAGCCTCAGAAACTTAGCAAGACACTGTTTCAAAATAAAAATTTAAAAAGGGCTAGGGGTGTAGCTCGGAGGTAGAATGCCCCTGGGTTCAATCCCCCCAGTACCAAAATAAAGAAATAAACAAAGAAACAAATGATGACAACAACAACAACAGAAAACAGAAACAGTCAGTGTCTTCTGGTTTCACATAGCATTTTTTTTAACCACCAAGCCTAGAAAGGCTGTCTTCTGTCATAGTGTTTGGGGGCACGGCTTCTCTTTAGTTAGCTGTGGTGACTCCTCATGCAGGTGGGCCCGCCACCACGCTCAGTGGTCCCCAACTCCCAGTGAGGGGTGCAGTATCTTCCCAGTCCTGCTGGAGGCTCCCGCTCCCCCTCCATGGACATACTGATGGTCACGACCAACAGAAATCTGGCAGGACCTCAGAGTCCACCTAGTGACGTCAAGGAAACAGGGACCAAAGAGGAGAGAGGACTTCCCGGCTCACCCAGCAAGCAGGGGTGGAGCTGAGACCAGAACCCGAGTTTCTTTCACTTTCCAGCCCAGCCAGCAGCTGCCAGACGTGTGAGGGCACAGCGCACAGTGTTCAAAAGCACTTGCCTTACTGGGCGCACTCCTGTGATCCCAGTACCTGGGAGACTGAGGCAGGAGGATTGCAAGTTCAAGGCCAGCCTCAGCAACTTAGCAAGACCCTATCTCAAAATAAAATAAAAAAAAGGACTGGGGGTGCAGCTCAGTGGTAGAGCATTGCTGGGTTCAGTACTCAGTACTGGGGCGGGGGGGGGGAAGCACTTGACTCATTGGCTTGTCAAGGCTTTTTTAAAGTCCCCCCTGTTTAATCTTGAGCTGAGACTGCCCACAGGGGTCCAGTTAAAATGGGCATACACGGTGAGGCGCACAAGGGACTCCAGTTGATAATGGAGAACCCTCAGTGGGGCAAGGGAAGTGGTACAAGGGAAGGGGAAGGGCAAGAAAGAAGCGAATCAGTGGAAATTACTATCATGAACAATGTGTACATGTGAGAATAAACCAACATCATTCTTGGTACCTCATATGGATAGGGGAAGCAGGGGGGACACTAAGAGCTGTGTGCATGTATATTAACATCAAATAGATTTTCACTGTGATGAGAGACTCCAATGCACCAATAAAAGCATGTTAGAAAAAAACAAATGAAAAAATAAAAAATAAAACAGGCATACACTGCCTTGAAGGTAGTACATTTTTAGCATTCACACTATAATAATAGTAATGATTCATTATAAGAATTATGCCTTCTGTGTTTAGGTTTACAGAATGCATTCCCATAGGTCTCATCTAAGGGTGATCTTGTCCTCTGGGGGACATTTGGCAATGTCTAGAAACATTCCTGGTTGCCATCGCGGGGGCTTGCTACTGGCATCTTGTGGGTAGAGACCAGAGGTGCTGTTAACCATGCCACAAGGTGCAGGACAGTGCCGACAAAGATGTAGCTGAAAATTTTAATGCCATGGCTGAAACAGCCACAGATCATGCCATTTAATCTTCCGCCTTCAAAGGCAGAACCTCCCCACTCAGGTGCCCGGAGCACTGATGGTCACACGCCCCGCATCATGGGAGGCCGGGTGGGTCTGGGAGAGCCCCAGGGCCAGTTGCCTCTGGTGCTCGCAGCTCTCCTGAGCTCCTGAAAACGTGTCCAGAGCTGAGCATCACAGCACTTAGCAAGGATTCTCCTAAAGCTTCCCAGATGGGCAAAAGCATCCCTGTTGGAAAGGCAAGCCACCGAGGCTCAGGAAGCTTGTCAGCTTCAAAGTCACACGCTTAGATGCTGGCTTCAGGACTAGAACAAATGAAAGTAGATTTTTTTTTATGCTCTCTGTACTATGTAGAGTATTAATGGCTACTACTAGTCTATTAATGAAGAAACCCAGAGAGATTAATTCTCCCTGGGTCACTAAGCCAGTGGAAGAACTAGACTCAACTCAGGCCTGTCCTCTTCCAAGGCTTGTGCCTCTTTCCTGCCATATAATATACTCCTTCCAGGTTCCTCCACAGACTAGGAATGGAACCACCACGTGACGCAGCTCTACCACTCCTCAGTGTCTTTCCAAAAGAATTAAAGCCACAATACTATAGTGATACATGCATGCCCATGTTTATAGCAGCTAATTCCTAATAGTCAAATTGTGGAACCAACCTAGGTGTCTGTCAACAGATGATTGGATAAAGAAAATGTAGTATATGCACATGATGGAGTTTTACTCAGTGGTGGAAAAAAAAGAACAAAATTATATCATTTACAAGTAAATGGTTGGAACTAGAGAATATTATGCTAAGTGACATCAGCCAGTCTCAGAAAGTCAAAGGTCGTATATTTTCTCTCATTTGTGGAAACTAGAGAGAAAATAGGAAACAAAAGGGACTTGGGTTAAGTGAGGAGAGAGACGAGTAGAATAGTGGAAGGGGATTAGGGGAGGGAGGTAGAGGGGGAAAAATACACTTGAGGAAGGGAACTGTTCAAATGATGTTATGTCCATATACAAAGATATCATCACCAATCTCACCAGCATGTACGGTGAGGTGAGGGAGGGGAGAGGGGTGGGATACAGAGGGAAATACACCGAATGATGTGCGCATGTGTGAATATAGCACTTTGAATCTCACGATGATGTATTATTGCAATGCACCAATAAAAGTATAAAAAAGATCTCTACATTAAAATGAAAATAAAATAATAATAATAACAATAATACACTCTTTCTACAATCTCTCTTCTAGTAGGTAGTAGATCTTATTCCTCTTATGGCTGAGCTCAGCACAACACGTTGTATACAGCAAGCACTCAATAAATGCTTGTAAATGTAACAGAGCGTCACTCCTTTCATCCCCTGCCCAGGCAAAATTCCCAATTGAACCAACATTTCCCAGCTGCAGTCTTACTCTCACCCTGCCCCGCCACGCCTGGGCCTTCCTCCTCCACGCTCCACTACCTCCTCCCTCTTTCAGGACAGCCCCTTGTGCGGCCTCTGGTTATGCATTTCCTAATTTACCTGGAGCTCCCAAGCAAGTGGGGTGGCCGATATGATGGAAAGAGCATGAGGCTACGTGCCAGGAGACCTCTGTTTCTTTTTCTATAATGTGAAGACAGTTGAAAAGAACACAGCTTTTACATCCTGACAAACCCATCATAAATTGAAAATATTGCAAGTTGAGAATGTTCTTAATCCATTAGCCTCCTGGCTTATCAACACCGTCCGCTGTGGAATAGCAGTTGATTCCCCTTGTGACAGTGTGGCTCACTGGGAGCTGCCACTGCCCGGCATCATGTACATCGTACAGCACGTATATCACCAGCCAGAGCAAAGAGCAAATCCTCAAAGTACAATTTCTACTGACTGCACATCATTTTTGTACCGTTGTAAAGTCTAGAATTGTAAGTTGAACCATCATAAGTTAGGAGCTGTCTGTATTTGTAGGATCCCTTCCGTGACAGGCCGAATAATGATTTCCTAAGATGTCCAAGTGCTGATCCCTAGAATCTGTGAATCTGTGGCAAGGGGGAGATGTGATTAAATTACCTCGGGAGTCAGAGGACTCTCTGGGCTAAAGCTCTGAGGGAGTCCTGCATCCAGGGAAGGGAGGAGCCAAGCCCAGGTGCTTCTTCTCTAACTCAGAGATGAGAACAAGGCCCAGGCAGCTCCTCCCTGTCTCCAGGTGTTGCATTCCAGAACATTCCACAGTTATTCTTGAGAACTGAAAGCAAGAAGATGGGAGGGGGTAGACCGGGTCATTCCAAGCTCCCCGGGAGAACTGTCTGCAATGGGGGAATGGGGGGATGGGGGAGTGGAGAGTCAAAGTATACAGGAGAGGGCATGGTGGTTAAGCCAGAGTCCAATCTGAAGATTTCAAGGACCTGGCACCAGTCAGGACTACAAGGCTGACCTGCAGATAGGGCAGAGGCAGAGAAAGGAAAGGGGGAGGGAGATGCAGGGAGAAGGACTTGCAGGTGCCCAGTCCTGGCTCATAAAGTCCACAGGGGAAGAAACTGTAGTGCTGGTAATTTTTTTTTCTGGTATGGGGGATCGAACCCAGGGACATTCTACGTCTGAGCTATACCCTTAGCCCTTTTTACTTTTTATTTTAAAACAGGGTCTCACTAAGTTGCTGAGGGGCTCGCTAAGTTGCCGAGGCTGGTCTTGAATCTGCGAATCAAGTACTGAGATTACAGGTGTGGGCCACTGCACCCAGCTACCGGTGGTGATTTAACAGTAGGATTTAACAATGCATGGCTCCAAAGTAAGCGTGAAGCTCAACCTCCTTCACCCATGGTGAGCAAGCAGGAAAGCCTGGGCCATCGGGACAAGGAGCCTCAAGCATACACCAGTGTCTCTCAGACTTCAGCATCACAGAAATCACCTGGGGAGTTTGTTCAAAATGCAAATTCTGATTGGCCAGGTCTGTGGTGGCACCTGAGATTCTGCATTTCCAACAAGCTCCTGAGTGATGCTGATGCTGCTGGTGGTCCAGGGTCTGCAGTTTAGTAGCAAAGACGAAGGAGGTACTGGGCCAATATTTATTCATTCAATCGGTCAGTCAATCAACAAGCATTTATTGAGCACTTACTATATACTAGATGATATTCTAGATGCTTTAGGAAAAAGAAAAGGCAGAATGTAAATCTTGAATGCTAAATGAATGAATACATGATTATTGAATTAATTAATCAGTGGTAGAAGCTTGTAGTTTAGTGCAATGTCTGAAAACACAACAAAACCCTTTCTGTGGCTTTATCTTGCAAACCCCAACTCTAATATCTGTTCACTGAAGGAGGGAGCAGGAAGGGATGGGAGGAGAGACGGCATCCTGGGCTCCCAAACAGTGGGGTGACCTTGGGCACGTTCCTTAACCTCTCTGACCTTCTGGTTCTTCATCGATTAAGGGGGGAGCGTATTCCAACTTTAATCGTGATGATTAAATTAGGAAATGTACAAAACTCACCTGGTCCAAATGCTTGGCGCATAGTAGGCATTTGATACACAGCAGCCGCTCTCATTTAACTATCAGTTGCCTGGTCTCCCCGACCCCGCCCGGCCTGGGGTTCTCCATCCCCCACCCCCTGGCCGCCCGCACCACAAGGCTACCCTGATGAGCTGTGCAGCTTACTGTGAAATGCGTTGCATTTTCTCCCCAGCTGCCTCCTGATTGCAGTATTTACTTTTAATCTCCCGTGCCTCAATGCCCGATAAAAACTTTGTCACATTAGATGGTGACAGATGGGGGAGAGAAGGGGGGAGCCCTGCCAGGGAGTGTCCGGGCCCCTCGACAATCCTTCACCACGCCAATTACGTCCTTCAGCGCTCTTCGGCGTGGGCACCCATGTCAGCGCCCAGGGAAATGGAAAAGCATAAATAAAGACAAAACCAGGCTCAGTGAGGCTTTAATCTGCAGAATAACATTTCTCATTTGTGTGAAATATCACTGGATTCTCTCCCTATGCTCCGGGGGCACGGACGAGTGCACACGCACACCCGGGAGAGAGTCTGGGGGTCCCGGGCCCCTCCGGGTGTGGGTAACTGTGTGCAGCCCGCCTCGGCCGGGTTAACCCGTCCCTTGTCCCCAACTGAGCTGTTTGTAAGGCCTTAGAGGGGACAGGAGGAGAGGGGAAAGTGACAAGCGGGGAATGTAAATGGTTAAGACGTGATCAGATCCGTACAAGGGAGAGGGGAGGCTGGTGGTCAGAAATTGGTTCTGCTATCGCAGTCATAGAATAATTACTTCATAATAACATGGGATTGGTGCTTAACATTTTCCAAACCCCTGGCTTTCACGAGCTTTACCTTCCTGATTCTCAACAACTTAGTGAAGCAATAAAAAACACCCACTTGTGTGTGGAGAGCGTTTCCATTTTCTTTCTTTCTTTTTTTTTTGTGGTACTGGGGATTGAACCCAGGGGCATTCAGCATTCTACCTCTGAACTATACCCCGAGCCGTATTTTATTTTTATTTTGAAACAGGGTCTTGCTAGGCTGATGAGTCTCACTACTTGCTGAGGCTGTCCTTGAACCTGTGATCCTCCTGTCTCAGCCTCCCAAGTACTAGGATTACAGGCATGCACCACCATGCCCGGCTTTCCATTTTCAAAATATGTCTATTATCTCCCTTTACGGAGGTTATTGTGGTAGAGTGTATTCGTTTCCCAGGGATGCTGTATCAAAGTGCACAAACTGGGTGGCTTAAAACAACAGGCATTTATTCTTTTAGGCTTCTAGAGGCCAAAAGTCTGAAGTCAGGGTGTCTAGGGAGGGTCTTTCCTGGACTCTGCCAGCTTTCGGGAACCCCGGGCAGTCCCCGGCTCATGCCAGCCTGACTCCGATTTCGGCTCCCTTTTCTCACGGCTGTCTCCTTTATCTGTGTCCAGAGCTCCCGCTTCTAATAAGGACATCACTTTAACAACCTCAGCTTGATCACACCCACAAAGACCCTATTTTCAAATATTTGTGTTTTTGTATTTGTGTATTTGTGTTTGAGAGCAGGGGTTAGGACTTCAACATATCTTTTGAGGGGACACAGTTCAACTCACTGCTGCGGTGTGAGGCTTCACAGTGGAGCTCCTATACATGCATGGGAACCCCGGCCAGCCTGCCTCTCTTCGCACACTTCCCTGCAGCATCAGAGAGGAGGGGGCCGGAGCTTGGGAAGGGAGTTCACAAGGCCCACTAGCCAAAGGCAGGGGCTTGAATTGGGAGACCCAGCGATGGGAGCTGCGAGGCAGGAGCTGAGAGCTCGTGGAGAATAGTTATGTAGCCTCAGAGCAGAAATGGCTCAGAACCCAGTGAACTGCAGCACCCCTGACTGACACCTGAGTAGACAGCCAGAGGGGGGAACTAAGAAAGAGCCCAATTCTATTTTTGTATTTATTTTGCAATACTGGGGATTGAGCCCAGGGGCATTCTACCTCCGAGCTACGCCCCCAGCCCTATTTTTTATTCTTTATTTGGAAACAGGGTCTCACTGAGTTGCAGAGAGCCTCACTAAGTAGCTGAGGCTGGCCGTGAACCTATGATCTCAGCCTCCCAAGCACTGGGATTACAAGTGTGTGCCACCACGCCCAGCTAAGAACCCAATTCTAGCCACTCCTGGAAGCAGATTTCTAGCAATACCTTAGGCCAGGTGGGGAGTGGAGGGGAAGGCCAAGAGAGGGTGCGGGCCAGGCTTATCCCCAAATTGCCAGTGAGGTCCTGAGAGCATGACAGCCCTCACGGGTAGAGGGCGGGGTGCCAAACAGCACCGAGCCGGCCAGGGAGCACTGCGACCACATTAATATGGTAAGCAAAAGCAGCTTTTTGAAAATTGAGGTGATATTCACACAACATAAAACTAACCACTAGAAAGTGTGCAATTCCGTGGTACTTCAGTGCAGTTCAGTGAGTCTCACTAAATTGCTGAGGCTGATCTCCAACCTGAGATCTTCCTGTCTTAGCCTCCCAAGTACTGGGATTACAGGCGTGCACCACCACACCTGGCCACAATATTATTTTTAATTAGCTGTATTTCTATGTTTAACAAGACTGCCCACAGTTTATTCTCATGTAGGCTCAGATTTTCTGAAATAATCCCTTTTTTGTCCTCATGAGGTCCTGGTTTGAAATCCACCTTCAAGACTGGTACTTTTTTTTGTGTGTGTGGAACTTGGAATTGAACCCAGGGGCATTCTACCTCCAAACTACACCCCCAGCCCTATTTTATTTTTATTTTTATTTTTTATTTTTTATTTTTTATTTTTTGCGGTACTGGAGATTGAACCGAGGGGCATTCTACCTCTGAGCTACACCCCCAGCCCTATTTTTTGTTCTTTATTTTGAAACAGGGTCTCACTAAGTTGCGGAGAGCCTCACTAAGTAGCTGAGGCTGGCCGTGAACCCCGATCCTCCAGTCTCAGCCTCCCAAGTACTGGGATTACAAGCATGTGCCACCATGCCTGGCTTTATTTTTATTTTGAAACAGGGTCTCACTAAATTGCTGAGAGTCTCACTACTTGCAGAGGCTGTCTTCAAACCTGCAATCCTCCTGTCTCAGCCTCTCAGGTACTGGAATTCCAGGTGTGCGCCACCATGCCCAGCTCAGGACTGGTACTTGAGTCTGCATTTGTGAGGCTCAACTCGAGATTCCAGAGAAACACCACCCATGCAGTTTTCTCAAAATGTGACCAGTAAATGTGCCCAAGACCCTGGAGTACTCAATCAAAGTTCAGATTCCTGAGTGTCCTTCTGAAGAGGGCCTCTTTCTCAATGGTCTCCCCACCAAAGTGCTAGGACTGAGTCTCACTGGTCCCTGTCCTCCTGACTTGAATGGCACGCCATCTCAGAATCAATTGCTGTGTCCAGAGGTGGGCAGGGGTGCAATGCTCTCTCACCTGGAAACCAGGGAGGGCGTTTCCTAAGGAGAATCTGGGGGCTGCTCGTGGAGAAAGGGGAGCGTAGAAGCTGGGAGCCAGGATAAAAATAACAGAGGTGGCCCTGGTTTGGTGCCCAGTCAACATGGAGCTGCAGGAATCCTGTTTGTTTCCTGCCATCAGTTGACGTTCCTTGTGTCTAATCTGTGCCAGGCAAGTGGCAGCTCTTCAGGTGTGTGAAGAGCAGTTATAGGAAAGTTGTGTGTGTGTGTGTGTGTGTGTGTGTGTGTGTGTGTGTGTGTCCAGGGAAGAGCTAGAACACATGGCTGGAAGTCCTAGGGCAATGGGTTTCGAGCCCCCAGAGGAAATCTTCCCAACACAATGCCCATCTATCTCAGACAGGCTGCGTCCTCAGCAGGCTGCCCGAAGTCCTGGAGCAGGGAACAGAGATTGGGTTGCTGCAGGGGTCTCTATCTCAGGTACAGGGCCTTGATCGATGTGGGGCCTACACTAGCTCTCCACGGCTGCTAACGAACTCAGTGGTGTAAAACAACACAGATTTATTATCTTATGATTCTGGAAGTTAGACATCCAGCATGGATCTCACCAGACTAAAAGGAAGATGTCCACGGGACTGTGCTCCTTCCTGGAGGCTCCATGGTAGGAGCCACCTCCTTGCCTTTTCTAGCTCCTAGAGGCCACCCTAACCTTTGGCTTGTGGGCTCCTCCTCCATCTTCAAAGCCCTCCCCATGTCACACCCTTCTGACTCCTCTTCTGTCCCCCTCGGTCACCTTTAAGGACCTTGTGATTGTGTTGGGGCCACACAGCTGAGCCAGATAGTCTTCCTGTGTCAAGGTCAGCTGAAGAGAAACCTGAATCCCACCTGCAGCGTTGGCTCCCTCCTGCCATGTTGCATAACATCTTCCCAGGTTCAGGGCACGAGGACATGGGCATCTTTGGAAGCCACTAGTCTTCCTCCTGTGGGACCTAGATGTTCCTTCCCAGCTGGGAATCCAGTGGGCCCATGATGGATTGGATCACTGGGTCTTTTCAAGCAGGGCAGAGACTTGGACACAATTAGGCACGACAGAACATCTTCAGATCTGTCCTCCCACCCCCAAGAGCACAGCATGGGTGACTGTTTGCTTCAGAAGCAGAAGGCAGGTCACACAGTAATTACCTCTTTGTCTGTTAGCAGCAATTACGCTCAAGTCAGTGGGAGGTCTAGAATCACTGTGGACTTAACCTCTTTCTCAGAAAATTCTATTAAGTGTCTGTGTAACTAAGAGGTCATTACAGAGCACTTGAAATTATACTATTACCTGTCTTAGAAAAATCCCTGCTATCTCCTGTAGAGGGCAGAATGGATGGACTAGCAGGTAGACAGTCCGGGGAGGGGGGTCTTCCTCATGGTAGGTCTGAGGGTTCCATGAAATTTGGTACCTTATCAGAGCCCAAAGGTGGTGATAAATAATAATAGTAGCAGCTATTCATTGCTCTTCCTGGGTGACAGGGATGGAGCATGGGCTTTCCACACTGCAGAGCCAGGTTCCTCGGGCCTTCCCAGGCTATGAGGAGGAAGTGGATCCCCACCCTGGATCCCTAGAGCGAGGACAGAAGGGCTGAGGCCTCCAGGGACAGAGCCGAGAGGGCAAGCAGGGGCTAGAAAAGGAGTTGAGGCCTCGACCTGCCAGAACCACCCCACGGCAAAGACATTAGATAAGAAACATCACCGAGCAAGGAAACGGCAAGAAAGGAACTTGGTTTTCTGAAGCATGAAGTGTGGAGCAGAAAGGTGAGGCTGGGTGGGCACAAGCCAGACCTGGGTTCCATGTCAAACAGGAAACCATTGAAGAGGTGGATGGTGATATAGTGTGTCCTTTGGGAAGATCCTCTATGGACTGTGTAGATTAGGGGTCAACAAAATTTTTGGGGGGGAAGGGGCCAGGTAGATAGTAAATAATTTAGGCTTTGTGAGATTGACACTCTCTGTCACAACTATCCAACTTTGCTATTGCAACAACCCGAGACAATATATAACCAGATATATAGCTCTGTTCCAATAAAACTTTATTTGCAAAAGCAGGTTGGGGGCCAGATTTTCCCACAGGCCATAGTTTGCCAACCGCTGGTCTAGACGATGGATTTGAAGGGCATATGTGTTCCATGCTCCTGTGACTGTTCCTTTATTCATTGACTTATTTAAGTGGATCATTGGGTTGGATCAAATAATAATAGTGATAACAATTTATCATATTAATATAATCTTGTATAGTTTACAGAGCTCTTTCATATAAACTATTCCACACGATCCCTACACAATTTGAGTACATACAGACTCAGATGACTTGCTTAAGTTTGTACAGCTGTTAAATATTTTTGGTTCTGTTTGATAACAGTTTTGCCAAGGGTCACATTTCTTTCCTGGCTCCACGTTTTCCTTTTATTAGTAATAAAATGTGAATGCTGGTGGGACAGTTAATTCTTTGAGGCTGTATTAGTGTGCCTGTGGCAGGATGGCAAGAACTCTTACCCAGGTTTCAACTTCTAGAAAGCTGGCTGGAGAGCAGCAGCGTGGCGCCCACGTGGAGCCGGACTTCACAGTGGGGAAGGTCTTTGAGATTGGACACAGGCCTCACATCAAGTGAAGAGGAAGATTTCTCTCTCAGTAAGATGGAGGCTGTATCCAGGAATTAGGCTCCTGCACCTGACTTCAGAGGATTCATTCATAGCAATAAGGCTGGCAGAGATGAGGCTGGAATACAGATTTGAGGAAGCATATGTGGGGAGGGCAATAAGAGGTATTTCCTAGAGTGGTAGGGACATGGGAAGCCTGGCGTTATAGGCCCAAGTTCAAGACAAGTAGTGTCAAGCAAGTCCTCCGCAGTGGTAGGAATGAAGAGGTTGACCAGAACCCTGTTCATGATAATGGCCCCAAGTGAAAGTTTCTTCTTTCTCGGAAGTGGTCAGGGGCTGGCCAGTCCAATGATTTGGACATCAATGGACATCAATGATGGGCATTTAGTGGGTGTGTCCAGGGGGGCTGGCATTTGGAAACACTCAGGATAAACCTGTACAACAAAGATTGTCTCATGACCCACATAAGCTTTGACACTTACTGGTTATTCAGATATGTGAAAACCCTGACTTGAGGGATCCGAGACTGGACCTACCACTTTTTAACATAAATACAAAGCAATTATTGCAAAATTTTAATATTATCACGTTGTCCAGTAATTCAGTTCTCAATCTTGGCTTTGTTTTGTTCAGGACTTTGACCAAATTTTTCACTATTTCAGAAAATGGAACCACAAATGGGGATACCATCCGTAGTACCTGGCTCATTTGGCAGTGTGTATTGGTCTGCATTTGTAGCTATCAAATCCAGTGAATCAGTGAATAAGTGAAAACTTCTAATTCATTTAAAAATATTAAAGCTTACATTTGGAAACAGCTATTGACTGACAAGAAGCTGTAAAAATAGTACAGAGCAGTACCGTGTACCCATTACCCAGCTATCCCTAATGGAAACTTCATACATAGCTATAGTTCATTATCAAAATTACAATTATCTAGATTACAGACTTCACTCAGATTTTGCCAAATGCCTCCTGCCTTATGTCTTCTAATGCCATTGCATTTGATCATTTATAGACTAAAATACAAATTGTTTTATCAGTTACTTATATTTCATTTTTCTTTATAATATACTTTGAGTCACTATTTTTAAAATAATTTTATTCTATTTCTGCTTATATTATGCTTGGGATCTGTAACTTACTTTTACATTATGCATTTATGTAGATTATTTTATTATGAATGTCATTTAAGAGTGGAAAAGGAAGAACTAAATATTTGTTTGGAGGGTGATGACAATGACAAACCCCAAATATTCAGACAGTAATAGATGCTTAACAGATAATAATAACTGACTTAGACTAAGGGATCACTCTGTGCTAAACCCTAACCATTCATTATTCCACTTAATCTGCATAATGTCCTATGAAGTGGTTTACATTATTTCACAAGTGAGAATACCAAGGCTCAGGAAGGTTATATGGTTTTCTCAAGATTCTGCAGCAAATAATTGATAGAGCCAGGAGCCTCCTGAGTCTGCAATACCAACCATGATCCTGGATGTTTCCAAAGTATTGTCATTACTTCTCCCGATAATGCCACTATGATTACAGTAATAATCACTTCTGCTAATTTCATCCCAACTATGTTTCAGATAGTGGGCTTGTATAGGTTATGTGACTCTCAACAGTCAATAATTCAATAGAAATAACTTTTTTAGATTCATCCTAAAATCAAGATGCTGAGACTAGAGGGCTTAGGTAACTTGCCCATGGTTGCACAGTAAGAAAGTGATAGAGTGAGGATTCCAGCTAGGTACTCCTGTGCAAAGCCCAGGACTAGGTCCACCCACACTCCATGCTGCCTCATCAGCATGGAGTTCAAATTGTGCTTCTGGGTTCAAATTGTGCTTCTACTTGATCTTATTAGGTCTGCCCTTAGCCCAGGCAGTGAGGCCTCTGTCATGGTCTCCACTGTCACTCCTCCAGCTTCACTCCTGCCCGTGAGATAAGTAATCCTGGAACCATACCTATGCCCTCTTGTGGGGCATCCTTAGAATTCCCTGCACACTTGGCAGCTTCTGGGTCTATGTGGGCCTCTGTCCAGGAACCCTCTTGGTAGGGTGGCTCAAGCTCATCCCTGACCTGATAGAGGGCCTCGGGGTAGCTGTTGGGAAAGCTTGGGATGGGGACTGGGGTGTCGTGGTGGGAAGAGCAGTGGGAGAGCTGCAGATTGGGGGTCCCTGTACACTCTTATCCCAGTCCACACAAGGCTGTGGGCCTAGGCTTTCCTCTAGCTGTGTCCTGAATGTATATCCTGCCCCCACACTTTGATCTGAAGTCCCTGGTTGATGAGCACTTTGACTCAAACTTTTGGCAGCTGCCACCCAGGCTTGGCAAAGAGATGTGCCCTCTATAAGTGCCCTGAGCCCACACCATGCCAAGGGCTATTACTGGTTTAGCCCTGAGTGTCCATGCCAGCCAGTCACAGGGTGGGAAAGGAGACCCCCGATTGGCCACAGACCCCCAGTCCTGCAGACGGGCTACCAGGCAGAGTCCCACTGAGGCCAGCCCTTGGCCCTCCCGGGGCTCTGCCCACTGGCCCGGCAGACAGGAGGGGAAGCAAGGTGCCGCTTGTCAGGATGTAAGAACAATGTGGGGTGGGCACAGGAGGGGCGCTCAGAAAGATTATCTCACAGTTCGAACTCGTTAATGAAAGAAATAAATTAACCAAGCTCATTTTTCAGGGAATTCTTGTGTAAACTGGAAATTTTCCAGTCTGTGAGCCCTGTGCCAGGCCCTCCCATAAATCACAGCAAGTAGGCTGTCGGCTCAGGAGAGGGGGAAGAGGCGGAGGGGGAGAGCCACAAAACAGGGGAAGCCAGCCGGCTGGCCAGGGTGGCTAGGCAGGGAGGACCCAGGCTCTCCTGGCACCTTCTCCCTCCAGGAATCATGGGGATGGCGGGGGGGGGAGCAAAAGGGAAAGAAGGAGCAGCCACAGTCAGAGAACTCCGCAGGCAAAGAGGACCAGGCATCTCTGCAAACACCCTCAGCCCCCCATGCTCCCAACCTGGGAGCGGCCCCCGAAACAGGTCATTTTTTAATTGAATACAATATTAATTACTGCGTGCACCATTAACGGTTTGTGGGATTTGACTAATTAATGTAATAGTTTTTGAGTCACGCTCATTAAATATGAAAATTACGCTGGTGAAAGGTATTGGTTTCATTATCAATCTTGTATGGACAGGATGGGGGCAGGGACCAGTGAGGGACAGACCCCTGCCTGTCTCTTCTGATTGTGAGGAGCTGTATGGGGCTCCACATTCAAGGGGAGCTCCCACAGGGGCTGGGAGGAGGGAAGAAAGAGGGGGCCTGAGGAAAATCGGGAGCAAACCCTCATCAAGCCTGACCCAGTGGCCACCCCTGGAGCCCAGAACCAGATCCTAGGGTTCCTTCCTACCCTAGACTGATTCACTGGTTTATTGATTGATTCGTTAATTGATCCATTGATTTAAGCTCTACTTCAGAGGCTGAAAAAGGGAAATACCTCCATTCCCGACCATCTTGTTTTGTTTGGGCTGCTATAACAAAATACCACATTCCGGGTGGCTTACAAGCAATGGAAGTTTATTTCTCACAGTCTCGAGGCTGGGAAGGCCAAGATCAAGGCAACAGCAGGCACCGGTGAGGCCCGCTGCCAAGGTGGCTAGCTTTTTGCTGTGACCTCACATGGTAGACAGGAAAAAAGATATCTCTGGGCCTTTTTTATAGGGGGACTAATCCTATTCATGAGGGCTCCACTCTCTTGACCAAATCACCTCCCACTTTATGGGTATTTTAGTCAGCTTTTCTGTCTCTGTGACCAAAATACCTGACATGAACAACATAGAGGAGGAAAAGTTTATTTGGTTCATGGTTTCAGAGGCATAGTCCATAGTTGGCTGACTCCAAAGCAGGCAACACAAGATGGTGGAGGAAAGCTGAGCTCAACTCAATGGCAGCAGGAAACACACACACACACACACACACACACACACACACACACACACAGAGAGAGAGAGAGAGAGCACAACAGGAAACAATCAGGGTCAGATATATACCCAAGGCCACATTTCCAGTTACCTACTTCCTCTAGCCACATGCCTCACCTGACTAAATTACCACTCAGTAAATCCATTCAAATTATTAATCTTTCAGTGGGTTTACACACTGATGAGATTAGAGCCCTGGTTTAATTATTTCACCTCTGAATATTGTTGCACTGGGGACATGCTTTCAACATATCAGCCTTTTGGGGGACATTCCAAACCCAAACTCTAACGCTGGGTGAGAATTCCAACAGATGAATTTGGGAAAAACAAACACTCAGCTGGTTCCACCAACCTCTCTTGAGGCAGGGGATGGTCTCGTGACGCTGTTGTTGCCAACAAGATATAAGGGGAGTAGATCAAAGTGACGGATATTGCTGGTGACACTGTTCCTTTCCTTCTGGGTAGAGCCATGGCAGCTGTTTTTGAACATGAGGGGAAAGCCAAGAGAGAAACATGGGAATGCTGGTCCTGATGCTGTGGAGCCACGAATCATCCCAGAAGTCATCTACTTCTAGACTCCTTGTGTTGATGGAAAATCACCGTCTATTTGTCTACAACATTGAGAGTTGATTTTTCTGCATCTTAAAGAATTCATGATATAGGCCCAATGCTGAGCAAAATCCCCCAAAACTTACAATCTGGTCACAGAGAAAGAGCAAAAGGATGCAAGACTGAAACCTAGCTCCCATTCAAGGCAGCCAACATGCAGTGCCACGGAGAGGCCTTGGAGTGCTGCTGCAGTGGACTGGGGAGCCCTGCAGGGCCTGTGGTTCTGCCAGGTGGTTCCTCTGGCCATCAGCATCTGCAGCAGCTGGTTATTCACTACTTAGATTATATCCTGGACAGAGCTGCTGAGCTGTTCAAAGGAAGACTGGACAGAGTTGTCCAGGGCACCTCTATGGTCAGGTAGAGATCTCACTTGGGCTTTGAAGGGTGGATGGAATTTCCAAAGGCAGAAATGGGAGAGAGGAGGAGGGGAGGCAGTGCGTTCCCAAGGCCACTGAGGAAGTAAGTAGCAGTGAGGAAGGCCCGGAGCTGGGAAAGAGAAGGTTCATTGCACAAAATGAAAAGTAGCATCGATAGGTCACGAGAAAGGAAAAGGGCATGGGGCCCCCACACTTCTCAGCAGCCTGTTCCCATCCCTGTGACTATCCTGAACTGTTGCAATTAGTTTTTAGAATATCAAGCTCAGTAGTGACAGGCCTTGAGTTCAGGTCTCTGCCTTTGATCTTTGTATGTTTCCCATTTACTACAGGATTTGACATGTGTGGAGTTGGCTCTCAACACCTGTGAATGGAATAAATAGACATAAATTAGGGTAGTGCAAATAACAACAATGACGATTACCATTATTGAGAGCCTGGGACATGCCAAACACTGTTCTAGATACTGTATTTGTGTTATTACCTCTGATCTTACCAGATAGGTTTAGGTTCCAAGTCTATACTTTTCCAAGCTTTGAAATTTCAAGTGAGTTAATTGGCCTCTTTGAACATTGGTTTCCTCAGTAGTAAAACAGGGTAATCCCTTTTTTATATTTTTATTGTGGAGAATAATACTACCACCAATAAGAGCTGGTATTTGTTAAGTGTGCGTTGCATGTCAGGTATTGTGCTAAATGCTTAATGCTCATTATCTCATTTATTCCTTATAATTAGCCTTGGAGGCAGGTATTTTATTGTCTTCTTATTATAGACAAATAGCCTGAGGTTCAGAGAGGGTAAGCAACTTGTCCAAGGTCACACAGCTGGTAATAGGACAATGGTAGAAATGCTGATTTTTTTTTTTTTTTGCAGTACCGGGGATTGAACCCAGGGGCATTCTACCTCCAGGATACACCCCCAGCCCTATTTTTTATTCTTTATTTTGAAATAGGGTCTCATTAAGTTGTGGAGGGCCTCACTAAGTAGCTGAGGCTGGCCTCGAACCCAGATCCTCCGGTCTCAGCCTCCTAAGTACTGGGATTACAAGCATGCGCCACCACACCCAGCTTAGAAATGCTGATTGATGCAGTGGGTGCTGTGGGAAGATATAAAGACAGAAGATATGATCCTTTTCCTTGAAGAGTTTAGCATGTGGCCAGGGGTCCTCAAAGGCAGCAGCCAGAAAAGAGGGTCAACAACCTGGAATGCCAGTCCTACAGTCCTGCAGAGAAAGAACTCAGTGAGGGAGTGAGGAACCAGGCCTGCGTAGGTAGCCTTAGAATCCAACGTGGGCGGGGTAGGAAGGCCTGGAACTCTCCAGTCTGTCAACTCTCCCCCAACCGCTGCCATTTACCATAGATGAATGGAAAGTCCAGAGGGTTAAAGAGACATCCTGGAGTGACTATTAGGTGTGCTTTGGGCTGCAAGTACCTGAAACACACCCTAACAGTGGCCACATTCACTTCTAATCACTGCTATAAGAAACTACCATGAAAGCCGGGCGTGGTGGTGCACACTTGTAATCCCAGTACTTGGGAGGCTGAGACCGGAGGATCCGGGTTCACGGCCAGCCTCAGCTACTTAGTGAGGCCCTCCACAACTTCGTGAGATCTGGTTTCAAAATAAAGGATAAAAAAATAGGGCTGGGGGTATAGCTCGGAGGTAGAACGCCCCTGGGCTCAATCCCCAGTACCGCAAAAAAAAAAAAAGAAAAAGAAGGAAGGAAGGAAGGAAGGAAGGAAGGAAGGAAGGAAGGAGGGAGGGAGGGAGGGAGAGAGAGAGAGAGAGAGAGAGGAAGGAAGGAAGGAAGGAAGGAAGGAAGGAAGGAAGGAAGAAAGAAAGAAAGAAACTACCATGAACTGGTAGACTGATAAGCACACATATTCATTATCTTACAGTTCTGGTGGCCAGAAGTCCAAATGGATCTTATAAAGTTAAACTCGTGTCAACAGGGTCATGTTGCTCTCTAGAACTTTAAGAGAGAACTGCTTTCCTGTCTCTCAGCTCCAGAGGCTGCTGAACTCCTCAGCTCCCGTCCCCCTGACACCCTCAAAGCCAGGGGTGCCCGTTGAGTCTTCATCACACAGAAGAGTTCTGACTCCGACCCTTCTTCCCTCTTCCACACTTAGGAAGCCGGGTGGTCATTGCTGCTGTGTGTCACGTGGCCAGGCGATGGGGCGTCTGTGTGAGCAAACACCAATCTCAACGATGCTGGCGAGTTGTTTTTAGATGTAGTTAACGCTTACGTCAGCTTGAACCTGCGGTCTTCCTGTCCCAGTCTCCTAAGTACTGGGACTGCAGGCACGTGCCAGCATGCCCAGCAAAGTCAGTACTTAGAGTACAGCAGAGTCTTCATGACTGGAGAGACCTCATCCAATCAGTCAAAGGCCTTATGAGAAAAGACTAAGGTTTCCTGAAGCAGAAGCAATTCTGCCTCAAGACTGCAACATGGAAATCTTGCTTGTATTTCTAGCCTGATGATTTTCACTCAAGACTTCAACGTTGACTCTTTCCTAAATTTCCAGTCTGTTGAACGCATGCACATATATATGTATGTGTATGTATGATGGATGTCCTCAATGATACATCCCAACACATGCACACGCACACCCACACACACACGCACACACACACACACACACATACACACACACACACACACACACACACACACACACATACACACACACATTCAATGTATATGCAAGTAGGCTTGTTTCTCTGGAGAATCCTGACTAACGCAGTTACATTAATCCAGGACAATCTCCTCGTTTTAAAGTCAGGTGATTTGCAGCCTTAATTCCACCTGCTACCTTTATTCTCTGTTGCTGTATGACCTAACATAGTCACAGTTCCAGGGGTTGACATGACCATCTTTGAGCATGGAGGGCATTATTTTACCCACTGAAACAGCTTAAATAAATAAGGATTTATTTTTAATCCCATAATTAGTAGTCTGGAGGTAGGGGTTGAGATTTGGGGGCAGTGCTTACTCTTCTTATTTTTTAATAAACTGACTTTGGACCTCAAACTCACCACCTCTTGCCTCAGGAAGGGAGATAGGCAGAAAAGTCCTCTTCTTTTATCCAAGATAATAAACCTTCCCTGGAGTTTCCTAAAAACGTTTGGCATGCCACTGGTGGGGTCTGGGTTACAGGGCCAGCTCTAGCTGCAGAAAAGACTGGGAGAGTGAGTACGCGGCTTTCCATCCTTTATAGAGGGGACCGGGCTACAGTGTCTCCCACGCAGAGCTAGGACAGCTCTTTCCGCCCTGGTCCTTTGACATGAGAGTGAATCAGGGCAGCCTTACCCTGGAGCTGCTTGACCACTCCTGCTCTGTACTGAGGATGGTGGCTGAAGCTGCTGAAATCTGTTTGCTAGCACAGCAGGTGTCCGATTAAAGAGGTCCAGGGGTGAGACAGGAGAGCCAGCCCTAGGGGGCTCCAGCCCACCCGTAGCAGAATGGGCTGCCCACCATAGTTTTCCAGGATGCCTCCTCCACCCGGCAGGCCACCTGCAAGCTCTTTATTGGCACTATTGATTTTTATGGCGAATGAATTGGTGTTTCCCAAATGAGGAAGAGAGACCCATTTCCACCCAGAATTCTTTTAAGCTGCCAGCTGGCCCAGAGCAGGGCAGGACAGGACAGATTAAAGCAGGAACCTGGCAGGCAAAGCTCCTTCCAGGAAGATAAAAGTCCCCTGCACTCTGGGGGACTCCGTCCTCCCAAGCAGCACGAAGGAGCTAGGGACAGGCCTCTTAGTGACAGTGAGTGACTGGTGCCGGAGCCCTGGGGAGGGGACCCTGCCAGCTCCATTACGTTTATGGCCCTGGGCTTGTGGTTCAGGGGCTCCCTGGTGAGCTCAGGTGGCTGGGTGCCAGGTGGGGGCTGGGGAGCCGTATCCTGGAGGAGATGGAGGGGGAGGAAGGGGCGGAGGGAAAGTGAGGGGGAACAAAACCAGGCTCTGCCTGGGGGCTCCTTTAGTTTATTTTTATTTGTCTTTTAATATACTTTTATTGGTGCATCGTAATCACACATCACAAAGAAGTTCAGAGTGCCTTTATTTTAGAATTAAAGGATGCTGTATGAGAAAAAAGAGAGGGAAAAAGAGAAAAACAGAGCTGAGGTAGGATAGAAGAAATATGTAGAAAGAAGACATCAAGGAAGGGCAGGAAAAATGTAACTTTAATATGGAAGCCGTGATAAAATTCCCCAGTACCCTAACCCTCAGCCAGGCCCGTTAGGCCCACGTGTCTGAGGGATTTACAGGTCTTTCCCAGTTACCCCAGCACCATTAGCCACCCTCACCCACGAGGAGTCTAAACAAAACATACCTACTGATAAGACAGCGAAGGCCCCATCCATCAGGACCCAAGATGACCCAAACACCCTGAACCATCCTGTGGTTACTGGACCTAGGTCATCCTCACACACCTCCTCCTGCCCACCCCCCGCGTAAGTCCCCTACAAAAGAAGAACTGCGAACCCCTAAATGCATCTCTCACTTTTTTGTGTGTGACTGGGGATTGAACCCAGGGGCATTCTACCCCCGAGCTACACCCCCAGCCCTATTTTTTTATTCTTTATTTTAAAACAGGGTCTCACTAAGTTGCGGAGGGCCTCACTAAGTAGCTGAGGTTGGCCGCGAACCCGGATCCTACGGTCTCAGCCCCCCAAGTACTGGGATTACAAGCGTGCACCACCACGCCCGACTCCATCTCTCACTTTTGAGGTGCCCACATTCTCTCTTGAATGCTTATTTCTTACTTTCCTAAATAAACCTTTGTGTCTCTGATTTCGTGCTGAAATTCTTTTCCCTCAGCTAAGCCAAGGCCTTCCAGGTGCTGAGTCATGTTCTTTCCCCACCACGGGGAACTGCTCCAGACCCTTCACAGAGTCAACCCTTCTCCCATGACAGAACGACAGACAGAGGAACAGGGAAGAACAGGAGAAGAGAGACAGGAAGGGGCAAAGCAGAGGCTGGGAAGGGCTGCCGGCTGGCACCAGGCACAGAGCAGGTGGACGCCTGGCAGGTGGAGGGACCAGCCAGGACTCAAGGGCGGCTCTGTGCTTGGGCCTCTGAGAGGAAAGGCCAGGCTCTTCCGCCACAGCGACAAGGCAGCACCCAGGGGACTGTGGAGTGGGCAGGACAGGAGGGCCTGAACCACTGCAGGGGCGGCTGGCGCTGACAAGGAGCCCACACACAGCCCCAGTGTGGGAAAAGCTTAGCCCAGAGCCAAATCTGGGTCTGCCATTTGGGAGAGTTAGATCTTCATGCCTCCGCTTCCTCTTATGGAAAATATGAGTGATAATTTTTCCGACTTCATGGGCTCGTTGTGAGGGTCCAACACACTGGTGCGTGTAGAGAATTTAGAACTTTCCTGGTATCAATAAGTGCTTGATAATGTTTAAGTGCCATTAGATAATTTTCTGTATTATTTTTTATTTTTTATGTGTGTGTGTGTGTGTGACTGGAGATTGAACCCAGGATACTCTACCATTGAGACACACTCCTATCCCCTTTTTATTTTTTATTTTGAGACAGAGTATTGCTAAATTACCACATGCTGGCCTCGAACCTGCGATCCTCCTGTCTTAGCCTCCCAAGCACTGGGATTACAGGCATGTACCACCATGCCCAGTTTAGATAATTCTTTTGTGTGTGTGTGTGTGTGTGTGTGTGTGTGTGTGCGGTACTGGGGATTGAACCCAGGGGCATTCTACCTCTGAGCTACACTCCCAGCCCTATTTTATTTATTTTTTTTTGAAACAGGGTCTCACTAAGTTACGGAGGGTCTCACTGAATTGCTGAGGCTGGCTACGAACCTGCAATCCTCCTGTCTCAGCCTCCCAAGTACTGGG
>PVJS01006249.1:0-14465 GCA_004027185.1 Glis glis | reverse complement strand
CACACCTGGCTTAGATAATTCTTTATTAACAAAATATTTACATTGTTGAGGATAGCAACGTGCCCAGTTGAAAAATTACATTTCCCAGTGCCCTTTGCAGTTGGAGGTACTGGAGGGTGGGGCTTCCAGGAAATCTCTTTAAGAAGAGCTGATGCCTCCATCAAGTTCATCTCTTTCTTTCTTCTTTCATGCCAGAAAGGTAGACATGATGACTTGAGCTGCAGCAGCCATCTTGCAGCCCGAGGTCCCCTTGACGATGGACACCATGCACCAAGTGTGGCAGAACAGAAAGCAAGAGGGCGCCTGGGACGCTGACCACACTGTGGAGCTGCCAAACCAGCCCTGGACCTCCTGTGTCCGCAAGCCCTTTGCTTTAAAGGGGGGGGGGAACAACCCTAACTTGTTCAAACTACCATAGCTTCAAGTTTTAGTTAATTACTGTAAGTTAATCTTAGCTGATACAGATTGAAAAGTTAAATCTATTTTAAGAAGAGTTAGAGAAATTTATATTGACAGATCCAAAATGAATGACTTGTGGAAGGTACATGTGGTAGAGGATGTTTGAAAGACAGCAAATCCCCGAGGTCTCATGACCCGTTTCCTGGCCACCCTATCTGGGAGTCCAAGTCAGTGGGTGATTGTCTTATTGTCCTCATCAAAGCAATAAGAACAAAGACCTTCTAGAAACCAGTGCAGGACACCAGGTCCTGAACATCAAAATTCCATTATCTGGAAAGGAGGGAAGATTTCAGAAGACTTCTACAACCAGGACTTTATTAGCACACAGTCATGTGGACAGACACTGATGTCACCCATCTTTAGGGCCTGATTCGTGCTTCTGAGGATGCCATAAGGTCCCTGGTCCATTCAGTGGTCCCCACAGAGCCTCAAATGGCCATGGTTGGGTCCGGATGAGCTGAAGGAGGGTTCTGGGAGGACTCCCATAGACCTCCAGATGTTTCCTGAGGGTCTGCATCCAGCAGGGCTCTGTGGCTGGAGCATGGCCTGGTCCGTGGGATGCGATACGCACCTCCATGCTGGTGAAGCCAGGAGCAAGATGGCGGTCTTGCCTCCTCATGCCGTGACCCTTGGGCTATGTGATGGTGAATTTTTGGTGTCAACTTGATTGAATTAAGGGATACTCAGACACCAATAAAGCATATTCCGGGTGTGTTTGTGTGGGTGTTTCCAGAACAGACCGACATTTGAATCGGTGGACTCAGTAAGGAAGAGCCACCCCTTCCCAACACGGGTGGACCCCATCCGATTGGCTGAAAGCTCGGATAGAATAAAAAGGCAGAGGAAAGGCAAATGCTTGCTCACTTTCTCTTCTGCCTTTGGACATTAGGACTCCAGGTCCTCTGGCCTTTAGACTTGGGGACTTGTACCCACAGACCTCCATCCCGGTCAGGCTTTCAGCTACACAACTGGCTCCCCTGGTTCTGAGGCCTTTAGACTTGGACTGCACCAAGCCACGACTTCTCTGTCTGGTTGCCTCCATAATTGCATGATCCAATTCCTCTAATAAATCCTCTCCCATATGTCTATATCTATTTCTGTAGCTCTTACTGGGGTTGTCTCTGGAGAACAGAACCGACTAGGGCAGGCTGGATGGCAGACCCCTCTTGCAAGAGACGGAAGGGGCTGTTTCCTTTTGGGGAGGAGAAGTGGGCTGTTTCTTCCTTGCTCTCCCAACCCGCACTCTTTAAAGTGGATGAAAAGTAAAGGTCTGCACCTAGGACAGACACCAAGAGTCTGTGCCCGGCGGAGACTCCTGCTAGTGTGTGCTGAGGAAAAGCTGCTGAGCCCAGACTTCTGTTTGCATTCTTCAGGCCTCCGGAATGTAAGGCCACCAAAACTTTCTCATAAGTGAATTTCTTAGTTGACATTGAGTGAAGGGTGTTTGCAAGGGCAGAAGAGATACCTGACTCTAGTATGACATCTCTGCTTAGGAGCTGGATGGAGCCCCTGAACCCAGGGTAGAGGAAGAATTCTCTCCCCCACCTCTGAAGGAACATGGGGCCCTTGGGATAAAGCCTCTCGTACAAGGGCAAAACAAAGACAGTGTCATCTCAGCAGAGAGCACCCAAGAGGATCAAAGCCAAGTTGGCACAGGATGAAGGTACAGACAGACATTCTTCAGAGAGTCAGTGCTCAAAAGAGGCCTGGCGAGTGTATTTCTGCACAAGATGTCAACCTGAGAAGTATCGGGGGATGAAAGGCTCATCCAGCACATTCAAGTTTGCCTCCTGCATGAGACAGGCCACCCAAGTCTTTCACTCATTCAGTTATTCACTTATTCAATCCACAGAGTTTGACATACTATGTGCATAAATATTTCACTCCTAATCCTATTTCTCTTTCCTCCGGTGCTCAATGCTAAATTCACCACCTCTTTCCCATCACGGGGGTCTCTTCACAGCATGTTGGGGATTTTTGCTCTTCTGCATGACAACCTGTGCACAGGAGGCCGGGTGGCGGCATGGAGTGGCGAGAGTCAGTCTCCTTGCCTTGCTGCCCGGGGCTGGCCACTGAATGATCACTGTCCAAAGGATCCATTTCTGCCACTTTTGCTCAGGGTCCCAGAATTTCTGCTACACTCTTAGGATCTGCTCAGGTGTCTCAAGATGGCCCAGTGTGGCCAAGAGCTTTCATTCACTAACAAAAAGTTTGAAGAGCCTCCCACATGCTTCATGATGTGGTTTTTCTTGCTGAGATGTAAGCACCAGAGAGTCCACAAGTGTGGCTGTACCTCTGATATACACACACTGGCGGGGTCTTCAAAACAGAAATAGAACAATGAGGCCTGTGTTAGCATGGGGCTTATATATAAATAAATACACACACAAACACACACACACACACACGTATTTTAAATTGATGCAATGTAATTATACATCATAGTGAGTGTCTTAGTCAACATTCTCACTGCTATAGTCCAAAGACCTGACCATGCAATTCGGAGAAAGGAAGACTTCTTTGCTCACAGTTTCCTTGGGGATTTTGGGGTTTAGTCCAGGTGAGGCTGGGGACCATGGATCTTGGGACATGGCAGCAGGAAGCAGAGAGAGAGGGAGAGCACAAGGCTTCACTCTCACATCATGGAGGCCAGAAGCAAGAGAGAGAGCAGGGGGAGGAGGAACCAATATATAATCCCCAAGACCGCAGCTCCAAGAACACACCCTCTGGAGCCACATCCTGCTGGTTCAGGCTACCAGTGGATAGTCTGTTTATCCACTGGATTTATCTGGTGAGATTACAACCAAGTCCCACTTCGAACATTGGTACCTTGTTTCCATGAGGGCTAGGGGGACATTCTATTTCCAAACCATTACAGTGAGATTCCATGTGATACAAACATACATGCACACATCACTTGGTGTACTTCCCTCCATACACGTCCCTCCTTGCTCCCCTTCCTCCCTCCCCATACATGTTAGTGAGACTGGTAGCAGAGCCTTCTTGTATGGATGTAGCCTTATTTGAACTCTTTCCTTCCTCAATTCCCATTTTCTCCTCCCCACCTCCCTCCTACAATCCCCTTCCACAATTCTACTGTTTTCTCTCCTCACTTTAGCATGGGTTTTGAATCTTCCTGAACCCTCCCAGGGAAATGAGCAGAGCAACTAGGATAGGAAAAAACAAACAAACAAGAACAAGAACAAGATGCAAGCTTGGTGTGGTGGTGCACATCTGCAATCCCAGCACTTGGGAGGCCGAGGCAGGAGGATTGCAGGCTTCAGGCCAGCCTCAGTAACTTAACAAGAATCTGTTTCTAAATAAAAAGGACTGGGAGGTATAACTTGGAGGTAGAATGCCCCTGGGTTCAACCCCCCACCTCATAAAAATATAAATGCAAGTCTACAACAAAGTCAGTGATCTGCCATCATGAATGCCAAACCATGAGCGGGTGAAGCAAATCCCCAGTGTCAGTAAGGCCTGCGTGGTATCAGCGACTGTGCAGAAACAAGGCCGGGAGCTTCTGATGGCTGTGAGAACCAGAGACCCCACAACCGCCTGCCGGTGTTGGTCCAGAGCATGACAGATCACCGGAGGAGGGATCTCACAGGCCCCGACTTGCAGTCTAGACCTGATAACTGCAGAAACCAACCAAGGGAGGCTTCTTTCAGGAAAGCACCCCACACAAGAGGAAGCACAAACTGAGACTTCAAACTGAGGATTGGGATCGTGGTGACAAAGGAGAGAAAGGACCTAGAACTTGGTATTGTCCTGTATGGAAGCCACTAGCTGCAGATGGCTACTCACATTAAAATTCAGCAAAATCACACTTTCCCATTGAGACCCTTGGGTTTCACTGGCCACATTTCAATTGCTCGATAGCCTCCTGTGGCTAGTGGCTTCCACTACATGACGACTGTCCAATGACAGTGTGGATACAGAACAATCTCGTCATCACAGAGTTCTACCGGCCAGTACTGGAGACCCAGGTGGGGGAGGCACTGGAAATAAAACAGAAGTCTCTGGAAATAAAAGGCCATGTTTTCTGCCACATTGAGAAAGCAGTAGAAGAGCAAGATCTTGAGCAGGAAGCCAGGAAAGACAGCATGCCCGTATCCTGCCCAATAGTATAGGATCTCACATCTCCCTGGAGCAGGAGCCATGGAAAAGAACTGCCGCAAGTCCTCTGCAAAAGCCAAGTCATTCACAAGGGGAAGAAAGTCAGTTGTCATCAGACGTTCCGCAGCGATGCTTTGTGCAAAACAAAACAAAAAAATTTGAAGTGATAAATTAAAACTATTCTAGGAAAGAAAAAGTGAACGAAGGATTTTATACCCACATGAACTGAGTCCACTAGGCTGCAGATGAACCCTTGAACATATAAGAAATTCTCATAAATCTCTCCAGAGGACTCTACTAGAAATTAATACAATCAAAATGTTTGGAGTGACATCTACTAAAACTGGTGCTGAGCATTAACTATATAAGTATATTTAATACAGCCTGAGTATACCTTATCCAAAATGCATGGGACCAGAGGTGTTTTGGATTTCAGATTCCTTATAGATTTTGGAATATTTGCATATGCATAATGAGCTATCTTGAGGCTGAGACCCAAGCCTGAACATGAGATTCATTTATGTTTCATATACACTTCACACACGTTGCCTGAAGGTAATTGGGTAGGGTATCTTTAGCAAATGTGCATTTTGACTGCAGCCTGTGAGGTCAGGTGTGTCATCAGGTTGGTGCTCAAAAGTTCCAGATTTTGAAGCATTTCAAATTTGGGGTTTGTGGATTAGGGATGCTCAACCTGTATATGTAAACATATGATTAATATGTAAATATATTTTTATGTTTATGTAGATAGATATAAATACAGCCAAACTATCAGAACACGGGAGAGAGTGTGAAGAGTGTTTGAAAGCTAAGCTATGCTTGCCTGTTACAGGCGCTAATGAGGAGTAAGGGGTATTGCAAGGAGTGACTAGAAGGTGACTCTGCTCCTCGCTAATGTGTGACCGTGAACATGCGACTCCTCCTATTGATGCTCAGTTATCCCAGCTGGAGGTGGGGGGGGGGAATAAAACTTTCCTCGCCTGTGAGTATGTGGCTGGTACTCTATAAATATCAAGTTTTGTTAATCTGAGACCTGGAAAAAAAAAAAACCCTTGTTAGAGCCAAGGAGACTGGAGGTTTTAGCCATGGTGTGTGTTGGGGGAAGATGTAGCCAAGCCACTCAGGCCTTGGGCTGCTTCTGGGGAATAGTTGAGCCCTGGATGCTCGTTAGCCTGAGCTGTGATGTGGGAGGCACCCCAGGAACGCACCAGGCAAGGCGAGGAAGGAGCCCCAGGAACCTGAAGGAGACGTGCTGCTGTGGAAGGACATAAGACAAGGCGAGTTGGGACAGGGAGGGGAGAGAGAAAGGCAAGTCAGAAGGATGGAGACCGTGCTGCTGGGCATCACACCTGCTGGAAGAGAAAAATGAAAAAGGGGGGCAGTCATCTGGGGGGCATACAGAGGAGTCTTAGGGTCAAGTAGCTCCCACAGGGACGGAGGAGCCGAACCCAGCTTTGCATAGTCTCAAAGAGCCACCCTCCCTCCTTCCCTAGCAGAAGGAGACATAGGACACTCCTAAGCACCAGCTAAGTCACATCAACCCAAGCACACCCGAGGCTTCTGGAGGGGGTCAGAGCTGGGTCCCCACCCTCAGGAGCTTAGGGTACTCTGGGAGCCTCTGAGGCCGGGCTGGTCCCTGACACTTGGTCCCATCACTGCTGCTGTGTCCCCGATTCCCTCTCCAAGGAACTCTGCTCTCCATTTGTCAATTTTAAGTGATAATTTCTATTCAATCTGATACATATTATAAGAATATAAACAAATGCCTCTCCCCCTATCGGCACCATAATCACTTTCCTTTATAGCTATCATTTATTACGGGACGACAGATGGCCAGTTTGCAGAATTCCAAAGAGGCTACCCGCCGGCCAGTCACCTGGGAACACGGCACATTTACATTTCTCCAAAACAGATGGGAAAGGGAGGGGGGAAGGAGGCAGATTCCTGTCAAAACTTTGGCGCCTTCCAAAATGTGTTTCTTTTGCCTTTCCCTCTATCCCTCTGCCTTTCTCACAGATGGTACTTTGCCCCTCTCACCCCTTCCCAGCCTCCTCACGCCCTCCCTTTCATCCATTTCCCATCGGCCGCAACTGAGACCACCAATATGGCGGCCTCCGTGGTTGGAGACAGTGGGCTCTTGGCAGGCCACATTCTGGGGACTTTGGGGGCCTGCAGTTGGGTATTCCAGCCTTCCTTCCTGACTCCTCATTTGGGATTGGGGCGTAGGTAGAAGCCAGGGAGGGTAAGGCATGAGTCACTTCACAGAGGATGGATGCTGGAGTCTGCAATTCCCACAAAGCTACAGAGTGGTGACTCCCACCCTGACAGCACATGAGGTCACCGAGGAGCTTTTGTTTTAAAAACATTAATATCGGGCCCCAGACAATTAAATCAAAAGGTCTGGGGGTGCAGTCACAGTTGAGAACCCATTGCTGTGGAGTCAGAGATTGTAAGAAGGCAAAAAACGAAGAAACCAAGAAGAGGAACTACTATGTTCAGACAATGTAAGGGTTGCGAAGTTGGAACTCGGGGTCTCTGCTCACAGCCCAGGGGCATGAAGGCAAGTAAACAGACTGAGCGCAGGGTGAGATGGGGGAGGGAGCACTGCTGCGGCCTCAGGGACATCTCCCCATGAGAATATGGCAAGCTGAGTGAAGAAAATGGAGGAAATAGAGAATATCTGTATGACCCCAATGTACGAATGATTTCCCTAGACACAGAGAGTGGAAACCATAGAGAAAATGATTGATAGATTCACCTATGTTAAAATCAAGATCTTTTGTTCACCCGAAAATGCCATAATGAGAATGAAAGGAAATCTGCAAAAGTAGGAGTTATTTGTAACATGGGTAACTGGTCAAGGATCAAGAAAACATAAAGGCATATGAATCAGTGGGGGGAAAACACAGCCCAATAAACACAAAGGACATGCAAAGAAAACACACAACCAGGAAAGAAGAAATGGCTCATAAGCATAAGAGAAAAAAACTTAATTGCAGTCAGCAAAAAACAAACTATACTCATAGGGAGACACCATTTCATACACACTTATATAGCAAAAAAAGTCTAACTACATCAAGTGTAATAAGGATAGTGATGCTAGGTGTGTAAATTGGTACAACTACATTGAAAAATCCATACCATGATACCTACTGAGGCTGAACACATGCACACTCTGCCACATAGCACTTTTAATCTCAGTACCTGTGGTAAAACACACACACACACACACACACACACACGCACACGCACACGCACACACACACACACACAACTTGCATATGTGCCCAAAGAGGCACATAATAAGAATCTTTAGAGCAACATTGATCATAATAACAAAAGACTAGAAACAACGCAAGCCAGCAGCAATGTGGATAAATACATGTTAGTACAATCACACAATAGAAGCCATACAACTGTAAAACTGAACAAACTGAACAAAAAATAGGCACATGCATCAATGCGGATAAAACTCAAAAACACCATGTTGAGTGAAAACAGCAAATTATGGACGAATACAGTGGATAGGGTTCTATTTACATAGAATCCAAAACCATGCACAACTAAATAATACATTGTCTAGGGATGCATACCCACGCAGTAAATCTGTAAGTAAAGTCAAGGAACACAATCACGAGGTGGCAGGAATGTCACACGCATGGGGGGAAACAAAGATAATGGTGATTCTATTTCTTAAGTATAAAGGCATTCATTTCATTATCATTTTTATTATTTCAACACTTACCTGTATATTTCACAGGAAAAAAATTTTTTTTTTTTTTGCGGTACCAGGGATTGAACCCAGGGGCGTTCTACCTCCGCGCCACACCCCCGGCCCTATTTTTTTATACTTTATTTTGAAACCAGGTCTCACGAAGTTGCGGAGGGCTTCACTAGGTAGAGAGAGAGAGAGAGACAGGGAGAGAGAGAGAGAGAGAGAGAGAGCTGAGACTGGCCGCGAACGCGGATCCTCCGGTCTCCACCTCCCAAAGTACTGGGATTACAAGTGTGCGCCACCACGCCCGGCTACAGGAAAATTATTTTAATAAAAAGAAATGTCACACGCAAAACTCATATTATAAATGCTACTCCTTATTTCAAAGTTTATCCAAGAAAGTGGCCTGCTTTGGTCTACCTTTCTTCCATAGGAAGCATTCATCCTTCCTGCACCCGTTGAATAGCTCCGTAGAGCCGTATCAAACACTGAGTGGACACTGTGGCCAATGTCCAGGTGAGAGGAAGGGCCCTGGGCTGCGGAAGAGGTCCATGCCCCGCAAGCCCCCCTGGAGTATGTGTGCCGCAGTCAGAGCGCCAGTCAGTACCCATCCTCTGAAAATCCCTGGACTAGGCACTTTGGGAGAATCAGTAGCCAGACCTTGAGCATATTACCATTTAATGGTGAGGTGGGACAAATGACTCATAAAAATGGCCATTAAACAGCAATAAGTGACATATATATGGCATTCCACTTGTATGCGGGGGTGCATGGGCTGATGGTCTTGAACTTGGATGCCAACTCTAGGCACAATGGACAATACTCTTATTTTTCTGGGTCTCGATTTTCTCAAATGGACACGGTGGACCAGGGCTACCCTTAAGATCCCTTCCAACTTTAGAATTGTTTTATACTTTTATTGATGCCATGTAATTATACACCATAGGGAGATTCCAAGTGATACAAACACACATGTACACATCACTTTGGGTATTTCCCTCCATATACCCCCTCCTCCCCTGATCCCCCCCTCTCCCTATACATGTTGTTAGTGAGATTGGTAGTAAAAGTTTCTTGTATGGATGTAACTGTATTTGAACCCTTCCCTTCCTCGATCCTCATTTTTCCCTCCCCTATTCCCTCCTCCAATTCTTTTCCACTATTTTACTGTTTTCTCTCCTCATTTGACTGAAGTCCCTTTTGCTTCCTATTTTCTCTCTAGCTTCCACATATGAGAGAAAACTTACGACCCTTGACTTTCTGAAACTGGCTAAACCCATTTAGCATAATATTCTCTAGTTTCCATTTTTCTGCAAATGACATAATTTTGTTCTTCTTTCTGGCTGAGTAAAATTCCATTGTGTGTATATTCCACATTCTCGTTATCCATTTGTCTATGGATGGACACCTAGATTGGTTCCACAATTTGGCTATTGTGAATAGCCAAACATGGGTATGCATGTATCACTAGAGCATTCTAACTTTAATTCCTTTGGAAAGATAGAATTTTTGATCCTATGTATAGTTGGGGATAAATACCCCATATAAAGATAGATCATAGAGAGATTTTTTTAAGCAAATTATTTGCTTACACCTGTACTGATGGTTTGGTTTCAGCCTGATCACAGGGCTATTCCCATGACTATATGAAGCTCTGTGGTACAGGAGTCTGTAGGGGGTGGGCGCCCTTGTTGGCATTGGAGTACAGGGGTTTCCCATTTCTCTCATCCCTTCCTGCTGGCCTCAGGTTGACTCTGATCTCCCCATCTCAGCCCTGCCCTTGCCAAGTGACATGCATTAATCTCCACATTGGTAAAATGAGTGACATACTGAGCCTGAGTCCAGGAGCTATGGGTGGGAGCCAGAGGTGCAGATCGGAATGACTGGCTTTGTGGCCCAGGACAAGTTATACTCTCAAGCTAGCTGGGCGTGGTGGTGCACGCTTGTAATCCCAGTACTTGGGAGGCTGAGACAGGAGGATTGCAGGTTCGTAGCCAGCCTCAGCTACTTAGTAAGGCCCTGCGCAACTTAGTGAGAACCTGTTTCAAAATAAAGAATAAAAAATAGGGCTGGGGGTGTAGCTCAGATGTAGAATGTCCTTGGGGTGAATCCCCAGTACTACAAAAAATAAAATAAAATAAAATAAAATAAAATAAAATAGAATGTAAAATGCTAACGGTGCCCACACTGTCCTCTGAGTGGGTGTGAGGATGACTCGCACACAGATAGATGGGCATCTGCTTGCCCAGGGCTGCCAGCACTGAAGCCCTTTCTAGACGCTGGCCAGTGCTCACACTCGGGGGTGAGTCCTAAGGAGTGACTTCTTCCAGTGCTAGTTAGACACAAAACTGAATCTCTAACTGTGAAATGCCAGGCATCAGCGAAAAGATGGCGCCAGTATTTTAGGTGTCCAGAAGAACTGTTGTTGGTGCTCAGTTAACACTATCTAGCCCCGGCCAGAAGACTCATACCTAGCTGTAATAGTAACAGCCCTTAGGAAGCACTGAACCATTCACCAGTCACCGTTCTACGTCAAGGCTCAGCCAACTGCAGCCCGCCGCCGGCCTGCTGCAACTCACGATGCACTGGAACACAGCCACACTCATTTGTTGACAAATTATCTCCGGCTGTTTTCCCACCACCCTGGTAGAATTGAGTAGCTGCGACAGGTAGTCCGTCTAGTCACGCACGAAGCCTAAATCATTTACTATTTGGCCCTTCGAAGAAAAAGTTTGCCAACCCCTGTTCTAAAGACTCACTTCCTTTCACCTAATCCTCGTCATATTCCTAGAAGTAAGCGATGCTGTTATCCCCATTTGACAGATGAAGAAACTGAGGTCAGAGAGGTTAAAAAAAAACACCTAGTAATTCTAGATGTGAATGCAAGCAATGCAGAGCCAGAATGTGGGCTCTGAACAACAGCCCTGGTTGGGGATTCTCTCCATGATAGGGTTGCCAGACTTAGCAAAAAAGAAATAAGGGAGACCCGGTTAAATTTGAATTTCAGACAGACAACAATTTTTTTTCTTTTTTTGGTGTATGTCCCATGTGATATTTGGAACATACTCATACTAAAAACAATTCATTATTTACCTGAAATTCCCATTCAACTGGACATCCTGTCTCTCGACAGGCAACCCTCCTGAGAACCCCAGGAAGAAGGAGGACTCAGGGAAGCACGAGATCACAGGAGACGCAGGAGGAAGCCGGTGTCCCGGGACCGGTGCTGGGAAGGTCTCTTCCTGAGAGGCTGGGGGGGGTGGGCCCTCCCATGCACCTCCATCCCATCATTCCACCACCAGGTTCTCAGGAATTTCAGGACCCTGAGATCAGCACGAGCGCCAGGCCTAAGCACCCAGGAGCAGGGAGAAGGCCTCAGGGGGGGAACATTAGTCCCTTTTCTCTAGTCCAAGGCAGAGCATCCATCTCCCTTCCCCTAGTGACCTCTGGCATCCTCCTCTTCTCCTTCCTTCCCCGGTTCTCCTGCTCAGAGGTCCCACCAGGCCCCCTCTCTCCTTGAAATCACATAGGAGTTAAGAAAGAGGGAAAAAAATATAGCAAACCAGTGTGACAGCAAACCAGGGCCAGAGGGCTGGGGGCAGGGGGCGGGGAAGGAAGATGGGGGAGAGGTGGGGGATGGGAGCGGGCCATCTAATTTTTAATAGACTGAGCCATAAATGCAACATGATTCACTCTGAACAGGCCACCTGGATTAGATGGAAGTTAATTAAAACAATCCCTCATTTCTCAGCGTTTAAAACTTCTTAAGTCTCACTTGGGGAAGGGTGCAGCAGGACTTTTTATTACTCTTAGATGGTGTTCAGAAGGCCCATAAATACATCTCCTCTGCCCGTGATCCCATTAATCTTGCCGCCTCTCCTGCTCCTCTCTGCCAACAATCAGATCCCAGTAAACAACCTCAAGTGAAATTTGCAACTGTCAGATAAACATTAAAAATGCTTCTCTTGTCCTTTCCCATTGATAGTCCCATTAATATTGTAATGGGACAAAAAGTTATGAAAATGAATGCATGCTGGTTTTGGAAATGAATGATGCCGACCGCTGCTGGGATACAGACACGCATGCATATGGATGGGCTCGGAGGAGCGCGCGGACGCTGCCCGTGTCCACAGGAGGCTGCGGGCCCACAGGACCCAGCCAGGGACCAAGGACACCTGCTCACAAAACTGGGTACACAGGGGCGCACTGTGTCAGGGTGGGGAGGGCTCGTAAATGGAATACAGGGATTCCACCCCAGAAAGGAGTCCACAGGCTCACCACCCGGCTTTACACAAGAGTAAAATATTACTCCCTTATCATTGCTTCTCCCTCGCTTATCTGTTCGCAGTCGGTGGTTGGACCCCTCTGAAGATAGCGAGATACCCCACTTGATAAGGCTCTCTTGACATTTCTTCCTCATTTATTTTCTATGCAGAGACCTTTTTAATACACATGCATGCTTTTGTGTGCGTGTTTATCTATCTGACGAATGAGGCCTTAAAACTGGAAGGTATAATGCATGGGAACTCCATGAACACAAACTTCTTAAGGAGCAGTTTAGGTCAAAGAGCCCGTCGGAAGCAGGGAGTGAGGACACATTTTAAGGATATTTATTTCATTTGGAGAAAAGAAAATAAAATGAATGAAAAAGCTCTTTATCCTTTAAACCTTAGCCCTTTAAGCCTTTTTCCCTTTCATGGATTTGAATGACAATGCCCTTGAGGCCCTGTCCTGGGTTCCTGGTGGACAAGGACCCCTTTGGGTTTGGGTCATGATTGTAACAGCCCCTGGCAGAGTGCTGAAGCGGTCAGGGAGGGAGAGAGAAGGGGGAAGGGACATGGCTCTTTTACTCCTTCTCTGTAGGGAAGCCAACCACCAACCAGAGGCCAGGTGGGTCTTAGCATGTCAACATCTGGGAAGGTCAGCCTGAACACAGAGTTGGGGGTGCCTGGGCACATTACTGAGTGTGTGTGTGTGTGTGTGTGTGTGTGTGTGTGTGTGTGTTACTTGGGATTGAACCCAGGGGTGTTCTACCTCTGAGCTACACTCTAGACCTATTTTATTCTGAAACAGAGTCTCACTAAGTTGCAGAGGGCCTCACTAAGTTGCTGAGGCTGGCCAGGAACCTGTGATCCTCCTGTCTCAGCCTCCCAAGTACTGGGATTACAGGTGTGCACCACCACGTCCACTCCCCAATATATTTGTGTGTGTGTGTGTGTGTGTGTGTGTGTAGTTGGGGATTCAATATTATTTTAATATACATAAGAGTTGTACACATATTAAGAGATAGAAATATAACAAAAGAATACCGAATAAAATTAAGTTCTTGCCTAGATAAGAAACATACACAAAACCTGAGAGGAAAGAAGATGTAATCCTGTAACACTATTATGGTTTAGGTTTGAAATGTCCTATCAAAAACTCAGGTGTTGAAAGTGTGTCCCCAGTTCAGAGGTGGGCATGGCTGAAGGAGGTGGGTCATGGGGGCGTGGCCCCGAGGACTGTATCTGTCCCTGGCCCCCTCCTCTAGCTCTCTCTGCTTCTAGCCGCCACAAGTTGAGCAGCTTTTTGCCATCACACCTGGTCCCCACGATGTTTTCTGCTCTGGGGCCGGCTGGCTATGGATTGAACCTTGGAAACCATGAGCCAAAATAAACTTTTCCTCCTTCAGGTATTTTTGGTCACAGCAATGAAAAAGCTAACTAATACAAACACCTAACTGGGAGCTGGCGGCTTCCCTGGACTGCAAATAATGTGGACCTCACCACCACCTGCTTTGAGTTGTGGAGCCATCTATACGGTAGTGCATCCTAAAGGGGGCACGGGCCAGAATCCAGGTAGAGTCCTGGTGAAATCCCATCATCAGAACCTCGGCTAGCTGCCTCATTGCCTTCTAAGAGGTACACGTCGTTCAAGTCCAAGAGAATCAAAGCTATATTTTAATATTTTTGTATTAAGGAATCTGTAAATTTTTATATTCTATATACTTGCAAAGATTAAGGGACTTTGGTCTTTAAGAATAACAGTTTAGCTGGGCACAGTGGTACACACCTATAATCCAGCTACTCAGGAAGCTGAAGCAGGAAGATAGCAAGTTTGAGGCCAGTTGTGGGCAACTTAGCAAGACCCTGTCTCAAAATGAAAAATAAAAAGAGTTGGGGATGTAGCTTAC
>PVJS01006248.1:0-60694 GCA_004027185.1 Glis glis | reverse complement strand
AAAAAAAAAAAAAAAAAAGAATGAAATGAAAAGAATGTGGCACATCTTAGTGGAATCAAAATTTCAAATTGTTTTCACAGGCTGTAAAGGCACAGAAAAAGCAAACAAGGTCCCCCTTCTCCCTTTTTTTTTTGCATTTACCTTCTCTAACTTGGTTCCCTCTTCTATTTTTGCTTGCTTTAGCACATATAACTAAGCTTAACTGGAGCCATAATTAAGTGTAATTTTGTTGGTTCAAAGAGAAGCTGTATATCACAGTAATGCTATGTTCAGTGCACCTGAGGGTTCTTAGCACGGATGGCTGACCCAAAACCACAGGCAACAGCTCACCTCTTTCTACCTGATATGGAGAAAATATATTTGTATGCCTGTAAGTTTATAGGTGAAATCATTGGCTTCCTGTTTCAGCAGTATTTTCTGAACTTGCAACCTTTCCCTCTTAGCTGATCAGCAGAAAGGAATATGATGTTATATTTGAAGAGACTCTAGGTATATTTGAGAATTTATGCTTCAATAGAAAGAATAGCAGGGAAGTAAGATTCAGTACTCCCGCGTCTGGACTGATCACTATATCAGAAGAACATCAGGTGCCATATTCAAGTTCACTTACACACATATTAATAGGCAGATTGTTTTAATGCATAAGTAGTCATGATTTAGAAAACTGGATATGGATGAAAACTAGATGTATGTTCTTTACAGATTTTACATTATACATCATCTTACAGGTCTACATATGCATTTCTAAAATCAATTCTTTAAAAGTGTCATATATGCATTCTAGGAGATAAGTATGAGATGCCTACTTAATATTTTCTTGGAAGCCAAATGCAAGTGGAAACAAGGAATATAGTGAAATTTTAAAAGAAATGATCTCTAAGTCCAAATTTTCTAAGATTATCACTAAATAAATAAAGTTTCCCTACCATAATTTACCATCTAAACTCACATAGCCTTTTGTAACAAAATAAAAAAAATATTTTGATCAGAAGTAATCCTTTGGCCTGGTTTAAAAATATTGTGGAATGTTATTTTAGAAGAAAATCATTACTTGAAAAAATTACAATTTAGTAGCATAATTTTCAGGTTCGATAAATATCTAAATATATCCTCTTCAAACATGTATGTATCATCTATTGGGCCTTTTATCTAGCCATAAAAATGAATGTGTTTCAGAACAGATTAGCCATAAGGTTTCCATATATTTCCAACTTTCATAATAAATGACATCTGTGAGCCAGATGGAATTAAGGAAAATGTCCATTTACTTCCTGTTTTGCTCAAGAGAAAATACCACTGATCATTTTGACCTCAAAATGAGTACAATTTATTGTCTGCAGATTACACAGTTTTCCCCATTTGTTCCTAGAACAAAATGATTTTCACATTAATAGCTTATTTAAAATTGGTTTTGTCTTGTTCTCAAAGAACTAACTTTTTAAAAAAATATCTATTCAAAGTTAGAAATATTTCATGCTACCAGATAATAAGCTCTCACTACAAACCCTGCTCTCCTAGCACTAAACTCTGACAAAAATATTAAATTTTATATAACATTGATATATTCATTTAATAGTGAAATGGAAAGCTTTAAAATTTTTTTAGAATATCTAAATTCATGTTTTTCAGTAGAACAATAGAAAGGGGAAAATCCACACTTTTCAGGTCAGTTCACTTGGGATAATAACATTTAGCATGAATAATTTAACTAACCCATTTATTCTTTCATTTTGTTCGTCTTGTTTTAGGTGTGAAAATTGTAAATGGTCAAATAATATAAGAATGAATCTACAGAAGATATTATAAAATAAAGCAATGAAGGAAAGCAGGAAGACAGATTTTCTAATTCTGAAGAAAAAATGTATTAAAAATACATTGCATTTACAAATGGAGAAAAATGTGTGAAAACAATTGTGGGATCTGAAACTCTTTGGCTATGCCTTTAGTTTATCACTGAAAGCATAATGCTGAATATTTGCAAGTTAACATTTCCTGCCAGACAGGAATCTTCCAAGACAGGGACAATATTGTATTCATTTCTATATTCTGAGAATTTAGCAGACTGTTTGAAGCTCAGTCTAAAAACAATGGAAATGTGATCATTTATATTACAGTGAAGGGATGAAGGAATGAATCCCTTTAATCAGTTTCATCAATAATCACTTGTCAATATTATTTATGTCCTACAATTGAGAAAACAAATCGAGTAAATTTTAAATAATGGAAGTGAATGATTCTTTATTAAATATATAGCTGATCTTTGTATTACTTATTCTATCAGTTACAAAGACACTAAGGGATTATTATTATTATTGTTTTCCTTTCTAAGTGGAATTACAATGGAATGGGTTTGCTTTACTCTCAATTCTTTGATATTATATTGCATAGGCATCTTAATTTTTTAAAGAATGAAGGGATTTTGCAATGAATTGTTGATGGTATCATTGATCTATCTGCAAAATGTTATCATATAATTTATAGTCTGGTAGACAAGAAACATGAAAATGATATAATTAATAATTGTATACAAAGATAAAATGGTATGTTGCTGAAACGTGTCTTCTCATTTTAGTCTTATTTTCTTCACAATCCTAAAATGAAGTCATTATTTGGCTTATAAGATAGCAGTAATCATTTTACTATTAATAGACAAAATGTTAATGTCATTACTTAGGTTTTAAGATGTCATCAAATTTAATGAAGAATATCAAGTTAGATAAAATAATTTTCAGAGACATCATACAAATATTCATTACTAACCATAACTATATAATTCCACAGGGATATTGAATTGTTCAATTGTGTGTAAATATTTTCTTATATATGGCATTTATCTATCAACCATCTATTCATCTTTTGATGTTAATGATACATATAACCATATATTATTTTTCTTCACATGAATCAAAATAAGAAAAAAAATACTCTGCACCTTAATACCCACATAGTAAATACAAACATTGTCAATATTTTTCTTAACTTTTTACTGTTTAATCTCACAGGGTCTGTAAAGAAAATTAATTTTAGTGTCCCAAGAATATATAACACATTGGCTAAATTTTAAACTTATTATTAATAATTATGTATAAATATAAATACACCTTTAGTAGAATATATTATCACTGCAACAAAAAACTGAGAAGAAAAAGAATTGCTCAAATCCAAAAATGTACCAATATTCTCAAGTATGGTTTTGAAATCATATTTTTCAGATCTAGTCTATCCTGGCTAGTATGTTTGTCTAATGGCTAAAGCAAAAACAACAAAACAAAACAAAAATCCTAACAAAATGGGTAATGGCATTAAAATAGATGTATTAGAATTAAAAATTTGCAGCCTGCTTCTCTAGAACAGTATTACTTCTGATTATTATAGGACACATGGATCAGAAAATGAATATAGTTAAATGTGACTAACTTGAAAGGTGTCCTTCACACCTTGAAGGACAGGCATTGGGAAGCCTTACATATACTGAAAGACCCTCTTTAAATCACATAGTTGTTTTAATGTCATTATAGGCATTACTGCTAGTCTTTTATTTGCCAAGCGTCATTTCTATTCTTTGCAACAGTTCTTTTAATACATAGCTAAAAGTGAAAATCATCCACATAGCATCAAACTATCCAGTCTTCAGTATTTGGGAATTTTATCCTCCCCCCACTTTACTCCTTTTCTGTTGGTAAGATTTTCAGTTGTCTTATGCTATGATATTCTGGGAAAGCAGCAGGACCTGTACTATGACTAAGGCAGCATGATTACTTCCAGGAGTGCTGAGACACTTCATTTCCCGTGTCTCCCCCCCGCCCTTTGGTTCTTTCAGGTCCTTGATTCAGGCCCAGGCTATTTGTGAGTGACAAGTAATCTCAACTTGGGTCATCTTTTCTCTTCAATAAATGGATATCAAGGTGCACTGATCCCAGATCTGCCTGTTAGAAATAGTTTCTCTACCAACTTCATTTCAAGCTAGTCCCTAAATGTGCCTGGAATGCAGACACATTTACTTTAGGTATGCACCCACTGAGCCAACCCATCAGCAAACCAAGCTCTGGTTTTGTTACCTTTCAATGCATCCAATAGAACCTACCCAGCCTCATTGGATCCTAAGTGTTAGGTAGAAGAGAGGTGCTACAGAAACGCTCATGCATGGCGTGGGGTCTGTGCTAGTTGCTTATGCAGCTTACATGGGCTCTCTCTTCCTGTTCAGGCTTGATCTCAGACAAACACCCACATTAGGTCTGGTCTAGATTTATGGCTTGGCCTCTTCAACAGAAGCTATCTTGCATTTGGCAGTTCCAGGTGCAAAGGCATATGGTGCTCCATGGTCTAACCATTCAGTCTTTCTAGTGCTTAGTGACACCACAGAATCTTTAGTAAAGGACAAATACTCCTCTGCTTCAGATGGCATAGCTCCATCTCCAGAATACCAGAAGCTTGCACCACAAAGCTTCCACTGGAGTCTGCCATAAGATTCACCTTCCACTTTGTACCACCTCTAATACCAGATGCATATAGTTTGCTGTGTCATATGGGTCAAGACACAGGGATGCTTGCACTGCCTCCTGAACCCAATGCAGAACACTTTCCTATTTCAGCTCTGATTCAAGGATGGCTAACTTCTGGTCACAAGGATTATGGAATGAAGCAATATCCTTAGGTATCTTAGGTGTAGAACATATTATCTCAAAGTTACCTAATAGCCTCTATGCATTAGAGGATACAATACACAATGATTTGTATTTTGTTTTGAAGAAAGACCTTGGCATAGTCCTGATCATATCAACACTGAAATATGCACTGATTAAAAGATGCCTGAATCCTGGTAGGTTTTATCTTTTATCTCTGCAAATCATGTGTCTTATCAATGCCTCCAGAATATTATCCACCTGTTTTTAATTTTGCCCAATCTGTAGAAGCCATCGAAGTTATGGGTCAGCATAATGGTCTTTGGAATGTCTGGGTGGTCCAAATTTCTTTGGACTACATTAAGATATAAGGTTGGAGAATTAACATAGCCCTGAAGAGAAACTTATTTGGAATGGAAAAATAATTTTGTCTATTCCTGTGAATGCAAAGTGTCTCTGATATTCTTTGCTGATTGGAATTGAAAGAGAGCTAGCTATTATCTCCTTGAATAGCCTGATAGCATCCACCAGAGGTCTTACTACTCTAGAAATAATACCACATTCAGCACAGTGGTTGATATTGGGTCTTTATTAATCTGCGATTATCTATCTATCTATCTGTCTGTCTATCATCTATCTATCCTCTATCTATCTATCATCTACCTATCATCTATCTATCTATCTATCTATCTATATCTATCTATCTATCATCTATCTATCATCTATCTGTCTGTCTGTATGTCTGTTTATCTTACAGAATCTACTTCCAATGTCAAGACTGGTTAATTTAACAGATTTGATAGATCACCACCCCTTCATCTTGTTCTTTAATGATAACACTAAGCCCCCACATCCCCATTCCTAGACAAAATAGTTTTTATTTAAAATTTTGGCAATTGAAGAGAGTGGAGACAAAGTTTTCAACTTAGCCTTGCCCACTATAATAGCTCTTATTTTACACATCATCATGTGTAGAGCTTTGATGATAATTTAGATCTCTGGGTATCAATGTAAACTGGACCCTATACTCAAAAATCCTCAAAGTGATTATCTCTTTTCCCATGTACTTATCAGACTTAATGGACCTCGTTCCCTCTGCAGAAGGACTGGAGTAGTTAATTATAATATATAGTCATGATAGTGTGCTAGGGACCTTCTTCTAGACATTTGATCACTTCTGTTAGTCAGTTCTGGATCTGAATAATGGATCCAGCCTGAGAATTGACCAAGAACTTGAGAATATCCTGGGACAACTGCCTTTGGCATCTTCTATTCTTGCCTCTTTCTCGTTGTAAATTTTAAGCAGTTCTCTTTCTGGATAATACACACATTCCTACATGCATACTATATTTGGCCTTTTTAGTCCTCCGCTACTCTTAGTTAGGCAATTTCTATTTTGCTCAGCATTGGCTATAGCCCTTTTGTTGGACTATCAGAGAAACTAATGATGTGTCCCATTGCAAGAGGTCCTTGCTACAGTGATAACTCCAAGTTGTCCTAGAATGTGCCCATTAGTCAATGAAATGGTACTTATCCAGTCATACATCTCGTATCATTAATCACTCTCACTCAAAATCCAGTTCTACTGATATTCCCTGTCTCGTGTAAATGGTATGTAATTCTTACGTTCTTTACGTGTATAATTCCTTTCTTCCCTCTTTGGCCTAGAATGTTCCCAGTCCTGTCATCCTGAAAGTTAACCCTTATTATTAGCTGAATAGGAAGAAGAAGGTTTCAGAGGAGCTCCTGAGAGGTGTGTCTGTTATCTTTGAGGATCAATCTCTTCAGCATCTTCCAGCTAAGTAGCTGGCTCTTCCTAAGGAGGATCAGGCAAACGTTCAGGCATGACAACATTTCTGGGACTCTTCATCTCTAAATTTTGGGCTTCTATTGAATGCTTCTCTGTGTCCCCTCTTCCACAGCAGGATAAGGGAATTTTATAAGCTGCCATAGAGTCCCAGGGGCTCTCACATTTAGTCTTTAAGTCCTATATTTCACCTGACCCATCTGCAAGGCATTGGTTCAAAATTGCAGTATTGGAAATTAAAATTCATATTTGAAAATTGCAGTAATAAGCTCTGATGGCTTCTCAAACATTGCTGCTCAAATATTTTAGAAATGCCTGAATTATTAAATTCATAAAGGCATTTATCTCCGCTGGGATATTTTTCTAAGTGAACTCTGGTGAAATATTAGTGATTAGACCATGTCACTTGGCAAGGACTACCTTGTGTCCCCTGTGTTCTTCGGGTTGGCGTCCCCGTTGCCTGTCCCTTAGTGAGTGACCTATTCCAAGCCCCATTTTAATGCCTGTTTTCTGGCACTTGCTGCCTTAGTTTGGGTCCTCTGAGAGGTAGATAGCAGACAGGTTTAGACATAGAAGTGGTTCATTGAGGAAGATCATCTGAAGGAAAGAGGAGAGTCAGAAGAAGCAAGAAGATGCTCAGAAGTTGATGCAGGAGGAGAGAGGGAAGGAAGGGAAATTGTGTAGGAAAGTCTTGGAGTATAGAGCGATTCTAGGAAAGTTTCACCAAGTCAGGTGGGAAGCCTTAGTGTCAATGTTGCACACCCCAGGGTGCTTGTCTCCTAGGCACAGTCCTACCTTCAGATTCCTGTCATGTTCACTCACTGGCTGGGAGCAGCTGGTGGGGATTTGGCTCAGGCCCACTGCAGCTGGGAACATTAGTCAATGTTACTCCCACAGGCAGAGACCTGGGGAGAGCATTTTCTTGACTTTGCTAAGAGTCCAGAATGCTTTTCTTCCCTTTGTAATAAAGATAACCCCATTTCAAACCATGTGTTGACAATGGTAGAGCCTCCTTCAGTTTGAGATCCCAAAAAAGTGCCTGGAGGTGGCAACACCCCTTGTCATCCCATGAGAAAGAAATCGACTTCTGTTGTGTTTGGGCAGTTAAGAGTTCTTGGAATCTATTTATAATAGAAATGAACTTGTCTTAGATGAAAGTTCTGCTCAGTCCACAATTCCCTGATGCATTTGCATTTAGTTATCTTTCCTCCAAGTGCTTTTGCTAATGTCCAATGATCACATAACAATCTCTAGGATGTGCTTTTCCTGCCCTGTAAGCACTGACCATCCCTCACCCACAGATCACTGCCTGCCCTCGCTGGGTTTAGAGCTTTAATGTGAAAGTTAATTGAAATTCAAAGGCAAAATTTTTCCAGTATCTTTCTTCCCTACTCTGATTTCTTATTAGATTTCTTTATTTTTCTTTATCTTGCCTCAATATCTGCTGTTTGTGTTTTTCTGAATATAATGTATTTATCTGGTTCTGAAAAAATTTTGATCTTGAAAAGTTTTTTTTTTTTTTCAGTGTTGGGATCGAACCCAGGGCCTTGTCCAGGTCAGGCAAGCCTTCTACCACTCAGCTACATCCCCAGTTCCCAATAAGAAGTGTTTGGACTTTGTTGGAACTATCTATTTGCTGTCCGAGTTTTGTATGTTGGCTAGTGACTCTTCTCATCTAAATGAGGGGGAAATGTTATCTGATTCTTTATTTCATATTTTCTCTGAAATACTGTTTTGACTTCATATTTGGAAATTGTTGATTCCTATTTTTCTCTGCTCTCTTATTTCATGACCCCTTGGTTCTGGACCATGTGCTATATACTGATCCATGGTTTTAACAGAGAGCCCTATATTGCTTTCTACTCCGGGTTCTAGTTTCCGACTCTCTTTCCATAGCCCATCATCGCACAGAACCTCACATTAGCCATGTGAATGCTGTCTCTGAAATACTTTCCAATATCTTTATCCTAATTTCAGGATGATCTGTCCTTTAATAAACAATACAAAACAGAAAAATGTCATGGCTTTCCATGTGTCCTTCCACAATTTGACTATTATTTTATGACTCTTGTTTAATTGATCATATATTGTCTCTTTAATATTTTTGCTCATGATTGTCTATTTTCATGTCATTAAACTTTTTGAGGGTTAACATTTTTGCAACTACTAAACTAAAATATACGTAATTTTAAAACTCTCAGAATATATGTAATTTTTAAAATCACAGAAACTACAATACATGTGATTTTAAAAATCTTTAATTCCATAATTTGTGAAGAGGTTAATATTCTTACATATATTTTTATATTTTTAAAACTTTTAATTTATTTATACTTTTACTGGTGTATTGTAATTATGCATCCCAGTGAGGTTCAAAATCATATAAACAAACTTGCACACAGGTCTTGGTGTAATTTGTATGTAAGAATTATAAGAATTATTAAGACTGACTGTCTAACTATTTCTAGATTGTTAATTTTTGTTTTAAATGCATGTGGTATAGAGTTAATTAGTATAAAACTGTTGATTATTAATATAACAAAACTATTCTAATGAAAGGATACTTTTAGTTAGCCTTTCAAACTGATGCTGTCATTATTCACTGTTATTTTAGTAGCAATAGTTAAAAAGACAATTTTAAGCAGTCTGCAAAGTTCAAAATAATACTTATCTACTCTGACTTCTAGAACTCTAGATTATTAAGTATCCAATAAGCAATACACTTTTCTATTTTTATCTTATAAAGCTCAAGCTACATGAACTAACCCCACCCCTCGCTTTAACAGTCTAAAAAAAATCAACATTTGTTTATTCTGGCACACTGCACATAGTGACCTATTTATAACTGTTTATTCCATTTGCAAAATATTGTAAAACAATGTTTGGGATAAAGACTGCAACCCTAGAGTTAGCCTGCCATCCATGCTGCGTCTGAAAGTCCTTGTTTGTGAGAGTAATAAATGTTTCCATGTAGGAGAGCTTTGGAAATAATACCAGATATCACACATAAACATTCAACACTGGACAGGAACAGCAGTAGGGCTAAGTAAATACTAAATAAATGGTAGCTGTTACGATGAGGAGGGAAGGAGGAGGAAAGAGATGGACATCCATCCACAGAAAGGAAGGGAAGAGGCAAGAGGAGCTAGGAGAAGGGGATAACAACCCCCATACACGTGGATAGTCACTGCTTTGCAATCTTTACAACTGATATGAACTCTATAATGGATTGTTTTGACAACATCAGGAAGGAAATTTTTTTCAGGAGTTGTTAAAGAATATTTTAGAAAATAAGACATAAAGTCAAGCGTGGTGGCGCACACTTGTAATCTCAGTACTTGGGAGGCGGAGACAGGAGGATCGCAGGTTCGTGGCCAGCCTCAGCTACTTAGTGAGGCCCTCCGCAACTTAGTGAGACTCTGTTTCAAAAAAAATAAAGAATAAAAAATAGGGCTGGGGGTGTAGCTCAGAGGTAGAATGCCCCTGGGTTCAATCCCCAGTTCTGAAAAAAAGAACAAAGAAAAAAGAAAAAAAGACATAAATATCAATCAACAGCAATGTTTGCTGTTAAATTCCTATGTGTTTTTCTTCTTTTTTATTTTATTTTTATTTGTCACAGACATGGTCACATCCCTCTCTGGCTTTGCAGTCTTGGATAAATCATCAGGTTCCTTATAAAGGGATGATAACTAATACTTCTCATCAGTTTGACTATTATAATGAATAAATGTGTTTTAAGAGTTTCTTTTTCCACATAAATTAAACTTGCAATTAAACATTCAATTAACCTTTCTTTAACTATCTTTCTGGACCAGATTAATCTACAAATAATTTCATCAAGCTCTTATAGATTATTAACAGTAAATGTAGTATAAATGATTTCAGTTCTCTCTCTTTCCTCCCTCTCTGCTGCCTTCTTTTTCTGTTTTTGTTCTCTTTTTTCTCTTTTCTTTTTCAGATATGTAATCTGATAAAGTTATTTTTCTTTTCAATTTGATTATCTGCAGGACCAGCTTATGAATATGTACATGTGTATGAACTTATAATTAGTTTGGAATGAGTACAACTGAGTGTAGAATTCAACATTTATTTCTGAAATAAACTTTATTTGAAAGTTATAATACCAAAATACTTTTGAAAGGTTTTTGTTTATATTATTTTACATATTCAGTAAACATTTAAAAGATATCCCTCTATTTTATCTCTGCTTAAAATGCCAATGCTATTGTTTGAAATCATGATTGAAAGTAGAATAGAGTAAAAGCTAATCCTAAGACTAAAATGAAAGTAAACCAAAAACAAAACAACAATGACAACAATCCCAACCACTTTCCAAATGCCTTTTGTCATACTGCAAGGTACTGAAATAGAGTTTTCTATTCCTGTCACATCCAGTTGCAGCATTGACCAGAAGTGGACCTTGTTCCAGTTAGATGAAGTGAGATTATACTGAAAGCTGCTGATCTGTTTTCAGAAGAATCGTTACAGTCCTTGAGAGAAATTGCTTAAAGTAATAGAATTTTAGCAGAAATGAATCTGCTACTACCTGGGAAAAATTGTTATAGCTACAGAGACTTGAAATGCCAAACTTGCAATTTTGACCATGGTCTATGAAATTAGGACATTGAAGGAGGGAAATACATTGAAAGTGTGTGTGTGTGTGTGTGCGTGTGTGTGGTGTGTGTTTAACAAAACCAACTTAACCCCTGTGAATTGCACCATCTCAGTTTTTTCTCTAGACGGCTCTCAGAAAACAGTTATTACTAACACTGGCAATGAACTTGGCTTACATGTCACCGCATAGTAATACCTCCCTCTTTTCTGGCTAACCCAAATAATGAATGGGAGATGGGCTCTTTGGTGAAAGCTTTATCATGAAGGAATAATTTTAAAATTAATATTTACTTGAAAATATTAAATTGATTAGTATCCAGAATCGAATACTAATCGATTTGAATTCAGAATACTAGTTCTGGATCCAAATTGAATACTAGTCATTGAATCCATAATAAACTGCTTAGGATCAGTGGCCGACCTAAAAGTAATGCTAATTTACTTTTTATTTAGTAATTTATTTCTTAACTAAGTCCTTTACATTTTAACTAAGTATATTCAGGTGAAATCACTGCAGGCAAAACAATAAATGAAAGGCTTGGTAATCAAAGGCAGTGTTTATGTATAAATGAGGAGGTATCCTTCACACACTTCCCCAAAAAAGCACACAACGACAGTATGAGAAATTGAAGTTCATGTCCACAGTTTTATATTCTAATGTAGACAATTATTTTTATATTTATAACAGTGGGTCAAAATAAATCACATATTTTTGAGTAAGTGAAATATAAACTAAATTTAATCATCTTACTAAATTGTATATTTGTTATTTGCAACTAAATGATGTCAAATCAGCAAAATCAAGTCAATGTAAAGCAATGGCTAATTTCTTTTTTCTCTCTTTTCTCTTTCTTTCTTTTTCCATTTTTTTTTTTTTGGTACTGGGCATTGAACCTAGGGATATTCTACCTCTGAGCTACACCCCCAGACATATTTTATTATTTTTATTTTGAAGCAGAGTTTCACCAAGTTGCTGTCGGCCTCACTAAGTTGCTGAGGCTGGCCTCACACCTGAAATCCTCCAGTTCAGCCTCCCAAATACTGGAATTTCAGGTATGCACCACCATGCCCAGCAATTGCTATTTTCTTGAATGAATGTGTTTCATTCTAACAAAAGAAAACTGAGGCTCCAAAGCTGATCACAGACCTAGAGATTTGATAAAACTCGTCCTCACTCCCACTGCCTACCACGACGCCTGTGGTTCCCTTGGGGAATGATTGCTTCCACATGATTGGAACATTTTGGTCACAATTGTTTTGAATTAGCTTATCAGACCTAATGTAGCAATACTGTACTCCACATTTATTCCTTCTTTTTCCATTTTACTTTCCCCAATTACTGATTCTGCCATCTCCAAAACTGATTAACAGTTGTGCCTCAAAATTCTAAATACATTCATATTAACAAGACCATAAACAAAAGAGATGTGTAAGGTAGGCTTTAGAGGAAACATACAATGTTCAATGGATCATAGGTGGACCATCAGAATCATTCTAAATATTCCAAACTATAGGAGTAATAAATAAAGTCTTCCTACTCTATGAAGCAGCAGCAAGCTATACCTAAAACAATAAGATGTGGACAGAAAAAGTTTTTCCTTATTACTTAATAACCTATTATGGCAATGAAATTTAGCATTCCTTGTGTTGACTTACTTCTTTGTAAAAAGAGAAAAGTATTAAATACTTCTATTATTGTTATTAGGATATAATTAAACTATCCATGTGGTCATACCTATCATAGGATTTCCATATACAAGGTACTCAAAAAATATTAATGCCCCTGTCCAATGAATGCTAATCTTCCTTCTATGTACAGAAACAGTCCTGTAGAGAAAACTCAGCAAAATCCCCAGAGAATGTGGCCAATAGCTTTTTCCTTGTTGACATCTTGGCCTCTCTCCTTTTCCAAAGTATCTTCTTCATGCGGACATTCTTCCTTTAGAGAGTACAGGTCCTCTCTCCCCCCACCCTCTGTTGTTGTCAAAGTAGCAATAGATCTCATGCTGGGTTATTTTGGACAAGCCCCTTACCTACAGGGGGTTAGCTAGAACTCCTACCTTAATTCAGAGCATGGTTATGGGTATAATTATGCAACAAGACCATATATACGATTATTTGACTTTCAGCTTTAGCTGAAGTTTCTAGACAATAATGAGCTAAATAAAGTGAAAATTGTAATTTGGCAGCTCAGGAAAGAGATTACCTGGCAGAGAGAAGGCTTGTTGAACGAGAAGTGGATTCTAAACAGAGAAATCTTGCACCGGAGTCCCACTCCCTCACCCCCACTCCAGGGGGCTGGAAAGGATAGGTCGCTGCACCTCATTCAAGTAGAGAGAAGAAGGCTTCAAGGTGTCCAAGAGAAGAGCTTGATTTGTGTCCCCCAGGGTAATTCAAGGATCAGCACTGAAGGGACTATTCACTATTGGAAGAAATCAGCATGTACTCCAAGATTTTATGGCTGAAACAAAACAAAACAAAAATAAAAACATGCATCAAGTGGGTTCACCCATAAAAGATAACCACAAGGGTCATCTTTCATTTTGTCAAAGGGAACTGCTTGAAAGAGTGAAAATACCTCAGGTCAAAGAACTAGTCAAATTCTCAAGTGCCAAAGGATGCACGTGGAGTTGCAAAACATCAGCCATGGAAATTCTTGCACTCAAGCACAAGGGATTGTAGGCCAGGTATTACCAGAGTTAGCGAATTTCCAGAACACCCCATGATGACTTTTCAGGAGCAGAATTGTTCCATCTTGTTAATTATATTCTTATATTTAAATAGATATAATGCTTGTAGTACCCTCAAGAAATGAGGAATTTATTTCCCCCACATGCATAATTATTGTAAGGCATATTTTTTTCTGTAGCTAGATTGTACAAACTATCTCAAGAGTGTAATGATGCTGACTTGTTAATGATTTATTGGTGTAGATTCCTTTCAAATCCACAAGTTGTCGATGCCATAACACTATGGCAGTAAAAGTAAAATATGCACTTTCCAGTTCTTTCCTCTCATATATATCATCTTTGGAAAAGTCATATCCTGAATTTGCAAAATAGGGATGGAGTGGTACACATCAGATGAGGAAACAGAAATTAAATAAACTATATCTCCCTCCTTTTTTAACCCATTCTATTGGTTGATAATCTCTTCTTCTCTGTATTTAAGTCTGGTAGTTGTAGCACAAGCTTTGAATAAAGGGTTTATCTATCTCTATTTACTACATTATGATCTTATTCTCTCCCTTTATTTGGATAGTACAAAAATTTGTACACAAGCAGATGCAACAGCTAATTTTCTTAGTAATCTAGGCTCATTTACACATTTTTACAGCTTTATTGAAGTAGATTTGATAGGTACAATCCTACATATATTTAATATACACAACTATATGAGTTTGGGCATGTGTGATACTATTACTTGTGATATATTAGCATATTCCAAGTAATGGATACCACCCCCAAATGTTTCTTTTTATCCCTGTGTGTTAAGAACATTTAACATGAGATCTACCATTTTAAGACAATTTTAAGTATACAACACAGTACTATTAACCATAGCACTAAACCTTAAATATGAATATTTGTATACAATATTCATATACATTGTAGCTTATTAAAATATTTGAAAGTATTACTTTTTAAATCTGCTTTCCAAAAGTTTATTTACTACTAGAAGTAGTAAAAGCAACAGAAGTAGTTCAAGCAAAGAGAATTTAACTGTATTCTATGATTCATTAAAATATTGAACCATGAGCAGCGTAAAGATTGCTAGGTACAAAAGCTATAGACCATATTGCCATGTTTTTCAACCAATGAGAATATTCTAATATCCATTCACACTTAAGCCATGCAAATAGATGTTTCTACACAGAAAAGAAAACCTTGAATTGTTGAATTGTTCTAGTACAACTGGGCTCAAACAGACACTTGAGGGTTTAGGAGGGAATGCCAGAACCAACAAATCCAGACGCTCTGTGAGCTCAGCTAAATCCAGCAGAAACACTGAGCTTTATACTTTTACCCTTGAGACGGCTTCAATTCAATCGCTATTTGCAGAGCTATGCGATGGTGAGACCAAAAAAAAAAAAAAATGAATGTACCATGTAAAATAGGGCTTCAAATAACATATTGGTTTGAAGACATTTATTCCAATTTTTATAAGGCTTTCTTTCTTTCCTACAAGTTCAGCTCTTTTAAAAAAATATAAACTTTCTTTTTCTTACGAACAACATAAACATAGCCTAAACCATCACATTCTTCAGAAACTAATAGTGAATGAAAGGGGCGTTGTGAAGACCATCAGTATTTCTTTCTCCGCTCAGTGTGCCTAAACTATGTAATTATCTGAGGTGTTGCTATAAACTCAGTATTTACAACATGCATTCTTCCAAGGATGAGTTAATCACAGGGATCACTGAGGAAGAAAAAAAGGCTCCTTTTTTCCAGCAGATATTTTTCCCCATCATATTGGATTTATACTTTAGAGGAAACATGAGTGCTTATACTACGTAGTGCAATGCATGGCATCATGGCCAAACTTCTCTAAACAACACATCTAAGAATAATAGTAACGATTTGTCTTATTTCTAGTGCTTGTAACTTGACTAATTATATAATTACTATGTTTGGGGATTTTATGCTTTCTTGGGTGTATTATTTGAGAGATTCATATGTGGGCATTGCTGTTCATGGTCTTCCATAGAAAATTAAAATAATTTCATGACATGCTACATGAATTAAAAGCATTCTTACCTCTTTCAGTTTGCCCTATAGCACAAGTTTAGGGTTATTTAAAAATGGTTTCTTTAGGAAATTGTAGAATAGATTGTGAGTTTGTCAATAAAATGTCCTAAAAATTATTGCTGAGGAATTGTGTTCATTTTTTTTTTTCGGTACCGGGGATTGAACCCAGGGGCGTTCTACCTCCGTGCTACACCCCCAGCCCTATTTTTTATACTTTATTTTGAAACCGGGTCTCACGAAGTTGCGGAGGGCCTCACTAAGTAGAGAGAGAGAGAGAGAGAGAGAGAGGGAGAGAGACAGGGAGAGAGAGAGAGAGAGACAGGGAGAGACAGAGAGAGAGCTGAGGCTGGTCGCGAACCCGGATCCTCCGGTCTCCGCCTCCCAAAGTACTGGGATTACAAGCATGTGCCACCACGCCCGGCCCAACTGTGTTCATTTTTTTGATTGCTATTGGTTTTCGTTGTCTTTGCTTATACACACACACACACAAACACACACTTGCTTGTAATTCATTCCTTGGCAGTCTGTAGACCAATACGCTTTCAAATTCAATGTGACTGTCATCAGAGTGTAACACAACAAGGAACTTCATACTTAACATACTGAAAAAGTTGAACTTTCAAAGACCTCAGCCCTTTCTTTTTATTGCCTCAGTATACAACCAATTTAGTAATTTCAACACATTTTCATTAAAATTAGCTACTAGTGTGAACAGGATGGGGAACACAGTAGAAATTAAGCCTGCCCCTGTCCTCATGGAATTTAGAGTCTAGTTGGGGAGACATATTAAAAATGAAAACAGAAACATGCAACATGTACCATAACAGATTATGTGTGTTATAGAAATTTGATTGAAATAGTTTAATCAAACGGGGATTTATTTTCTCATACTAAACAAGCTCTGTTGTGATGGATTATAATCCCCATAGATGGCTACATCAATACAAGTATATCTCAATTTTTTTTAAAGAATTGAAATGTGAAGTAGAGCTTATGCTTTTTCTTTTCTTTTCTTTTCTTTTTATTTTTTTGTACTGGGGATGGAACCCAGGGGCATTCTACATCCAAGCTACACTCCCAGCCCTATTTTATTTTGAAACAAGGTCTCACTAAGTTGCTGGCCTGGAACCTGCAATCCTCCTGTTTCAGTCTCTCAAGTACCGAAATCACAGGCATGTGTCACCATACCTGGCTCTGTTTTTCTCTTGACAATGGTGAGATTCAACCATGGCTAAAGTGATACTATGTGATTTCCATGCTTAAATTATAAAAGGAAATGAAGCTTCTGCCTGGTCATCTTGGGATGACTGAGTTTGGAAAGCAGTTATCACTCAGTACAGGGGCCAAGCAGCCGCATGGACAAACTGGGGGTCGGGGTCCCAGCCCCAGCCCCAGCTCCAGGGTGGGCTAAAGACTTAGCCAAGAGTCAACATAGGCCTCTTCAATTCTCTGAGTGTGTCTTAGATGATTCCAGCACTCCCCAGCTGACACTGCATGCAACTGAGATGAGCTGCTCTGATAGACCTCAACCAAACTGCAGACTTGTATGGAAAATTAATGTTTTTTAAATCACGCAGTTTTCAGGTTTATAAAGTTTGGGTATTTGTAAGTGGGGTTCTGGCAAAAGCAAAACAAAACAGAATACACACACACACATACACACACACACACACGCACACATACTTATGAGTAAACGTGTCAGTGGCTTTGGTAACGATTGGCAAGTGGGCAAAAGCAAGCTTGAAAAATCTTGATGAGAGATGTAATAAAAGCCAGAAAGTGAGAGATTATTCATAGAAGACTTATCTGATTGATGGTCCTCAAAAAAGGCTATTGCAGTGAGAAGTTTAGAAATAGTAAGAAAAATACTACTGGAGACTGGAGGGTGGAGGCGCTTGTTATATGGTAATAGAAAATTTTGAAATTGCATGTAGTAGCGTGCAGTAGCAGTAGCATGAGAAATCGGATATTTGAGGAACTCAACTGCTGTTGAAGATGGTTGCCGGGCAAGTGCTGAAAATGCTGCCCAGTTCTCCACACAGCCTACAGTAAAATAAGAAAGGAAGGAGTTAGGTTAAACAAAGGACTTACATAAAAGCAAGCCAGGACTTGCTGAGTTAAAAACGAAAAGTATGTCTCACTTCCCGCCTGTTAAAAAAGATGAAATATAAAATTACCAATTCCAATCTCAAAGACGTGTATGGGGAGGAGGAGGGAGGGGGTGGGACCTGGAGGGAAGTGTTTCAAGAGTCATGTGCAGGGGAGTCCCTTTCACTCTGTACCTCAGTATGATGTATAATTGCACCAAATTAAAAAAATATATATATATATATACACTTTGAAAACGTATATATATATGCTTTTATATATGAATATATAGATATATGCATATATATACATATATAATATATATACATGAAAAGGGATGCTAAGATAAAGAACAGTATTTCAGAAAATACCACACCCAGGGCGGAACCCTTGGCATCTACAAGTGGAACGATGTTAGCCGCAGGATGTCTTCCCTCTTTTCCTTGCTGTCTTGAGCTTGCTGGTTCTGCGCCCCCCCGTTCCCATCACAGCTGATCCATCTCTGGGTGCTGCATCCCTTTCCATACAGAGGGAGGGCGGGCAAAGGGCGGAAGCTGTATCAGTTGGTAGACTCTGCTTCCATGTCAAAATGAGTGTGGGGACTACCTACCTCATTGGTTTCTTTTTTTTTTTTTTGTGGTACCGGGGATTGAACCCAGGGACGTTTTACCTCCGAGCTACACCCCCAGCCCTATTTTTTATACTTTATTTTGAAACCGGGTCTCACGAAGTTGCGGAGGGCCTCACTAAGTAGCTGAGGCTGGCCGCGAACCCAGATCCTCCGGTCTCAGCCTCCCAAGTACTGGGATTACAAGCGTGCGCCACCATGCCTGGCTCTCATTGGTTTCTTGTAAGGATTAAAAATATTTAGTAAGTATAAAGCTTTTTGACTCATGCCTGGGATATGATGAATATTATAAAGTGTTTGCTTAAAAGAACAATAAAAGCAAATGCCTGATGAATACATTTTTCAGACCAGAAAAATAGTAGCTTTTGACATATTGTCATACATTATCACTATGAACTGCATTATGATGTGAGACTATAATGCACCAATAAAAGTATAAAAAAGAAAAAGAAAACCAATAGCTTTTGTGAGAGTCCTGCCGTGTAGAATTCTACTCACTTCTCTTTGGCCCAAAATGGAACATATGCTGTTATCTGGACCCAATTCCATATAAAAGAATAGCAGAATCTTAATGGTAAGGGAAAAGAGAAAAATGGACACTTGTGGACAACCGTGGTCAGCGCCCTGAGAGAACAGTGAAATCTCCTGTGGGTGTGTACTGGTGCTCTGAGCCTTACTGGAGAGCCTGTAACATTTTATGCAGGACAGAAATATCAAGAAGCTATCATACATACTTGTGGCATAATTTGTTGATAGCATATTTTGGGGATAATATTGGAGAAAGTACAATATGGAGAATCATAATTATCTTTGAAGACTAAAGCAGCATAAATTTTATCATTGAAGCAATTATATGTGTGTGTATATATATATATATATACATATAAATTTCTTTTATATACATTCACATATTTAGAGTATCCAATGCTTTAATTCCTTCCTTTATAATTTAGTTATGCTCAATTATCATTTTTCTTTTGCCTTACAGACTTTATTTTTTTGTTTTATGAGATCAGTCAGATGCTCTCAGATTTTGACAGCTAAATATATATTATTTTAAATATATATTATTTTGGGAGAGTTTTCAATGGCATAGAGTTCTTACTTGATTTTTTTAATTCTCTTATTGTATCTGAATATATTATATGAATTATTTTTCTTAGGCATTCATTGCTTTTGCTAAGTTACCTTTTATTCACACTGTTAATAATATTGTATACAATATACTTTTTTCAAGGTTCCCTTTTGTCATTTGGCTGTAAGCAGTTTGAATATAATGTGCTTTTTAAAATCAAATTTAAATGTATTTTATTTTCAAAAGTAATCTGAGTACAAAAACATCCTAAAGAGAGCATAAAGAGTTCCTACAGCTGGGCGTGGTGGCGCACGCTTGTAATCCCAGTACTTGGGAGGCTGAGACCGGAGGATCCGGGTTCACGGCCAGTCTCAGCTACTTAGTGAGGCCCTCAGCAACTTAGTGAGACCCTGTTTCAAAATAAAGAATAAAAAAATAGGGCTGGGGGTGTAGCTCGGAGGTAGAATGCCCCTGGGTTCAATCCCCAGTACCACAAAAAAAAAAAAAAAGAGTTCCTACATATTCCTCTCTACTCAGTTTCTCTTATTAACATCTTAACTTTGGGTCTCTCATTCTGGAAATGGTACCTTTCACAAAAATTAGCTCAAAATGGATTATAGGCTTAAATGCAACCCCAACCTAGAAAACAAGACATTTGACTAGTCTTTCACCAAGATCATACTATTTTAGTTAGCTTGTTCTTCTTTGATGTTGTGTGCTATGGGTCTTTCACCTCTCATATGAACTTCAGAAGCAAGATGTTGATATACAAAATCATTTACTCAGGTTTTGGTTGAGATTTCATTAATCTATAAATCAAATTAGGAAAAACTTACATGTTGGCCATATTGAGCCTTCCCATCGATGAACATGGAATGTTTTTCCACTTATTTAATTCTTCTATTTACCTCATCAGAACTTTGTAGGTTTTCTTTTATAGATCATGCATATGTTTTGGGAGATTTATACCTAAGTATTCCAATTTAGAGGGTGTGAATATAAATGGTATTGTTTTTAATTTCAAATTTCACTTCTTCATTGCTCACCTATTGGGAAGTTGTAGATGTCAGTATATTACCTTCAAATCTTACATAATTACTATAATTGTGTATTATGTCCAGCACTTTTTGTTGTTAATTCTTTAATTTTTTTTACATAGGCAATGTTGTCATTTGTGAATAAACACAGTTTTACTTCTTTTTTTCACAGCTTGTATACCTTTTATTTTTTTTTTCCCTTGTGTTATTGCATTAGCTGGGACTTCCAGTATGATTTTGACAAAGATGGGTGAGAGGAAACATCGTTTCCTAATTCTTGATCTTAGCAAGAAACCTTTCAATTTTTCCCCATTAAGTATGAGGTTACTCATAATGATTTCTTTTAGAGATTTCTCATCATGATGATAAAGTTTCCTCTATTCCTTCTTATGAGTGGGTGTTGAGTTTTGTCAAATATTTTTCTTCATCTATTCATGTGATAATTTTTCCTGCTTAACTTCAAAGTGACATAATATATTAACTGTTTTTCTAATGTTGAATCAGTCTTGAATACCTGGGACAAATCCCTTCTGGACATTGTATATAATGTTTTACACATTAATAAATTCAATCTTTAATCTTTTGTTTAGAAGTTTTACATCTAGTTCCATGAGAGATAATGTCCTATAGCTTTCTTTCCTTTTAATGTTTTTGTCTGACATTGGTATTTGAGTAATTCTGACCTCATAGAATGAGCTAGAAAGTATTCACTTGCTTCTATCCTCTGGAATAGATTGTTACCTATGTGTGTAAGCTTTTCTTTTAGGATGATGGTATAATTGCTTCTGTATATTTGGTGTGGTACAGTGTTCTTATCTATCTACCAGAAACTATGTAAGATGGAGAATCACTGGAGGCAATTGGCATGGGTAATTTTATTTAGATTATCATTACCATTGCTAAAATTCCAGGATTGCTTCTGACCATGACTTCTATTTCCCCCAATGGAAGATAATTAATTTTCCAGTAACCACTCCCTCTGTACCATTAATTCTTTTATGACCTAAATATCTAAATATGTATTACTTCTTTAAATAACAGTTCTAATATCTAATTACTATGTAAGGAATTTAGAGAGGCTGAGAAGGAATAGAAGCAGTTGAATTTGTATACTATAATTTATCTAGCATAGTAGGGAGAGAGATTTTTAGGGGATGGAAATTAAAGGGTAAGAGCTATTTATTGTATCTTCCTTTCTTCTGTTTCCAGTTTTCTATTTGGAAAGGATAAGTATTATGCTTACCTAACTCTTTCAATATTATTACACAACTGCTAATGTGAATATAAAGTTCTATGATGTAACATATATAAGAGAGAAAAGCACATATATGTTTTATTTTTCAAAACATTTTGATCACTATCTTCATGTATGTTATTACTTGTGGTTCCAAATGGTGACCAAGCAAATTTACTGTTTTATCTTAAGCTATGCAGTTTTACATATCTAAAAAGGTTTGATGCTCAACTCTTTCAAATAGTTGCAGCTTTAATATTTTAATAGATATTTACTTATTTATAGTTTAAATCTACAAAAGATGGATATTTGAGTGTGAAATAATCAGGAATTTCTGAACATCTCTATATCAAAATTTATGAATCAAAAACTTAGAAGATGAAGAGTATGTTATATTATTCAAATATTTAGAGGTCTGATATTGTCCTACTAAAGAGTCAAACCAGAGCAGTTGAGAAATAAGCTTCTATGTTTTGCAGCCTCTTTTCTGTCCTGTGTTCTGACCTCTTACAACCAGGAGTCAGAGCTGGGCCTGTTGATGCATGCTTGTAATCCCAGTACTTGGGAGGCTGAGACAAGAGGATCATAGGTTCGAGGACAGCCTCAGCAAGTAGTAAAACTCTCATCAACCTAGCAAGACCCTGTTTCAAAATAAAAATAAAATTAGGTTGGGGGTGTAGCTTGGAGCTCAATCCCCAGTACCCCCTCCCCCGCGCACACACATACATGCACACACACACACACACACACACACGAGAGTGAGTCTTTATTGAGATTCTTCCATCTGTGACACAAATATCAGAAAGGACAGAAAGAATGCTCAACCGGTGTTTTTTCATGTGCTTCCAAACACGTCTACCTCCAGCCATATGTTATTAATGTAGCTAATGGGATTTGGGCATCAAACGGACTGGGAAGGGATGGGACAAATGTGGCGGAAGGCTGTGCAGGACAGATGACAGGAGCGAGGTAGGCACTCAGTGTTTCTCTGTGTAAGCAGCAGCAGGAGCTCTGTCAGCCCCCTCTCAGTCCTCACTGACAGGCCTGGAGGCCCTTCTATACATGACCGTGTCCCATGCATTCATGGGTCGCGGCGACACCAGGCCCCTTTTGTTCAAGCCTGAAAATATAGCTCCTTGTTTTGCTTCTCTCAGCTGCCATATGGCTTTGTGGAAAGTGGCCTAAAAGGAAGCAAGAAAGGAAAAAAAAGAGAAAAGAAAAGAAAAAGAAAACATTAGCAATAAAACAACCAACAGATGAAATTGATTTATTTTCGGCATGAAGAGATGGGGGCGGAGGCTTTTCAGAAATATAAAACCTTGAGCTGTGCAAGCAAATAGGCTGCTCGTAGGACAGTTCAGCTCTTGTATACATTTAAAAAAATAACGTGTGGAAAAAAATAGAGGCCCCATTGTTTAACTTAACTACTGTATCCAATTTGAATGAGATGGAATTTCCCAAGGTTAAGTAATCTGACTGCCCGGTTTACCAGTATACTCTAGTTTTAGTGAGACAAAATATATGAGAACTTTAAAATACATAGTGCACATCAGGCTTCTAGAAGTTTATATTACTCTAAAACTCTTGCAAATAATTCTAGAGTATAAATCACTTTGAGTTCTTCTACTTTCCACGTCTCAATTTAGGCAGCTACAGCACTCTTCTAAATTGCTTTAAAAGCCTAGTCAAATATATCTAAAGGATGGGCTTAGACATGACATTTTGTCAGGCTGTGGTGCATGTGACAAGAGCGCTGAGAAAACAAACTAATGAAAGAAGTATATTTGAAACGACAATTTGAATAAATTTGTTAAATCGAGATGCTTCAATTGTAAGAACAAGAATGTTTGAGCTCTAGCATGTTGTTCTATAGGAGGCTACCTTTTTCAATTGCAGATTTAAATTGGCCAATGAGAGTCAGTATAATTGAGGACACAAATATACAGAAATGAAACTGATTTGACTGATATTTATGAACCTCTTTTCTTAATTCAGCACTTAACTAAGACACAAATGGTATTTTCTAGAAGTTCCTTATGAGTATGAAAATAATTGTAATGACTGGGTTATCTGCTGTTGGAATTTGAACTTTTATTTTAAACATAAGTTGAAATAATTTCAATTTCACTGGGCAAATAGGAGAAAGTAGGCATGCATATTAGAAAGCTCCTTGCTTAATTTATTAAAAATATTCAGAGAGAGCCGGGCGTGGTGGTGCACGCTTGTAATCTCAGTACTTGTGAGGCTGAGACCAGAGGATTGGGGTTCGCAGCCAGCCTCAGCTACTTAGGCCCTCCTCAACTTAGTGAGACCCTTTTTCCAAATAAAGAATAAAAAATAGGGCTGGGGGTGTAGCTCAGAGGTAGAATGCCCCTGGGTTCAATCCCCAGTACCCCAAAATAAATAAATAAATAAATAAATTCAGAAAGATGGCTACATGTGGGTGGCCCACAGTTGTTAAGTCTAGCTCTGTCACTAATAGACTGATTTTGGCAAGTCATTTCATATCCTCTGACTATCCTATTAATTTTTTTTTAATCTCAGAATTTTCAAGAATTTCTCAAAAGAAACATATTCCTGTATTTATAAAGGTACTTTGCTGCATAGCCTTGCATTCAAAACAGATAAAGTTGTTTCTGCTCTGGAAACTGCTCTGAACATTTTTAGGTGCCTGAGAGAGGTTGCTCCAGGAGATGTGGTACTGCTCTTCTCTTCTTGGGGGGTCCCATGGCGACTGTGTTGGAGAAAATAGTCATATAATTTTTAAAGTATTTAGCAGGCTAAAATTAAATTATTCCAGGAGGAAAGAAATTGAAGTTGTAAATTCACCATGGTATCTGTGTAGGTTTGAAAGAGGAGGTTCAGTTCCTGGTTGGTTCTATGGGGAAGAGGTTTTGTTGATTTTGCTATACACATAAATTTTAAGCACCTACGCTTTTGGCTAGATTTATTAAGGGAAGTAGTATTTAAGTTTTAAATCACTGAGTATAAGTTCTATTTACATATTACATATATATATAATATAGTAACATGTGTTATCTATATATTTTAAGTAATAGATACTTATAACTATAAGTATTGGGGAGAAAAATTCATTTGAAAAGGAATCTAAAAGCAAAGAAAAAATTCTTCTCTTGTTTTCCTGTTAAAGTCGGATTTATTTTTAAGACCACATGGCATTCGGCACTGCGGTTTAGAATTGTGAAACCAGAGAAAGGATTATACTACCTGAAATAAAAATAGGGGTAGGGAGAGAAAGAGCAGTTGGTTTCAAACTATATGCAATATGTCCAAAAAGTTTTCAGTTTTGAAAGGGGCAATTGCTATTAGCAATTCTTTGCGACTTTTGTCTCTAAAGATCCTTTTCTGTGGCTAGCATTCTGCAGCTATGTTAGGAAATCTTCTGTGTTCTCTTTTATCAAAAGCATTAGTTTCTTCTTGAGCAGAAATCTGGGAAGCATATGGTCTTGTGCAGATGTGCGCATGTGTAATGTTTTCTTGCCCTAGAGTTCAGAAAATGGCATGTGGCTCATGGCTAACTTTGTGTCTGTACAATTTTTACTCCACGTGTTTAGCTCAGAAAAAGCAAAATAGGAGCTGATTCTCACCCACTTCATCAATACTTGTTCTATGGAGAATATACTATAAAACTTGATTTGTATGTCCTAAGAGGAGTTAGAAGAATTTTCTGTATGATATTTTGAGTCTTTAAGATTTTTTTTATCTTCATTTTCAGTTGTGACAAGAAAGCATAAAGAAGAAAAGGGATGTCTGTCTCAACAGCTAAGCTTTGAAGTTTTACACTAGTAGAAATTTCCTTTTTTTTTAATGGAGAGTTTCAGAAGTTTTGAAAATCTGCTTTTATTTCTCAGTGATGCAAATGCTAAGATTTATTTATTTTACTGCGATTTCATGTCAGTATGAGTAAAAAGCCCATATCTTATTGGAACCATCATGGTTTTAATGACTTCCAAATGAATGTCTAATTATTTGAGAAAGAGTGAAAACAAAAAGGTTTAGTAAAATATCTGTGACCCTTATTTTTTAATTTATACTTTACCTGGTTGCTGTTTTAAATGTATCCTTTTGCATTATTTTTGTAACATATTTAGAAAAATCCCTTTGCGTATCTAAATTCTCTTTTTTCCCCTGAACTTAGCTTTTACCCCATTAACACAATTTTAAATATGCATTATAATAGATAAGATGATCCTATGGGACATGACTACTCAAGATACTATATCTGGTGTTTTCCACGATATTATTTGAAAGCATCCTTTATATTCTTTTTATGAAAAGAGTTTAGTAGAAAGTTCTATTGAACCACATAGTTCTGATTGACTTCAAAGCTACTGCAGCAGATTGAATTGAAGATGTTTCTGCTGAACCATGGTACCATTAAGAATATTTTGTATTCAAGACACAGTAACTCTACAGAGATTTGGAGTAACACATAGTTTTATTTAAAAAAAAAACAAGTCAGGCACTGAGTGCTGTTATAAAGCTAGAAATTTATCTTTGGTAATTAAAGTTATTTTCACTTTTAGCACCATCTTAGGCACAAAGTATTGCTACCTTAATGGGCATCTTTCCTGGAAATGAGGAAAACACGGAGGGGCACCTTGAGCAAAGACAGAAGCGTGCGGTAGAAGTCACTCTCCTCATTTCTTTTCACTCTCATCACCCCCTGGGAATATATGGATTGCAAAGAGCGGAACTTATAGAACAAGGGTTTAGTTTAGAGGGATTGCATTTTGTGGTGCAATCTTTTTTATGTCATATACATACATAGCACTTGGAAATGAGATGATTTTGTGCTTATGAGGTACCAGATCCACGACTGTTCTAATGGGGTCAAGAAAGGTCACATACAACTGAGGTGTAATGTACTATCAGAACTTTTGTGTCCAATCATGTCTGTGAAACAAGCAACAAAAAATAATTAGATAAATATAGGTCCCATGGCTATGAAACAACTTGATAACCATGTAAAATGGGCAATAAAACCATTTCTGAGCTCAAAGTTCCACATCTATAAAATGGAGTTTTTGATATTAATCTTGCGGGCTATCGTGATGTTTTGGAATAAATCAATGAGTTACAAAATACATTGTCTAGAATACAGTAGATGCTCACCCTAAAGGGTAAAATATAAATATAGAATATATCATCTATTTTTTGTATGAATCTATAATATGCTAGGCATTGTGCTAAAGGTTAAACCTTCAGGAATTTACTTAGTATTTTCAATTATCCTATGAGTTGGTCTCAATCATGAGTCCTAATTTTAAAGATGAGGATTTGAAGGCTTATCGATACTAATTTGTTTAAGTTCTTCTGGTTAATACTAACTATGGAACCGTGTGTACTACCAAGATTCTCTGGTTCATGCCTTCTTAACCTCTAGAATAAACAGTCTCCATATTGATATCCATCCATTTCTGCTAACAATAGAATTCATTTCCAACTCAGCATTATTCCTTTTCGAGATGATGTGTACCTTAAAAATTTATGTGTGATTCTAGGTCAAACGTGGCTCTTACAACTCCACTTACCTGATAAGAGGTGGCCACTTTACATTTCGGCATTTAAACCTACCTGCCTAATATGGACTGAGCTAGGCAACATCCTCCTGCGGTACAGCAACCAGTCAATGGAAAATCATGGATTCCTAATTTGATGACTTTTCTCCGCTTTGGAAAGGCATAGATCTGAAAGAATAAAGACAATTCCTACCTAAAGGAAGTGAATAACTGGAACATTTGGCTTTATGAAAGACTAAATGATGTTTGACAAACTGGTAAAAATTTTCAGCAAGTCTCTTTTTTGAAGGTCTAAAGATTTTTCACTGGAACTGCTGGGGTGTAGAAACATTAAGGACAGAAATTCCATCAACCCCGAAGCAGGTGAGCCCCGCAGTGGAACCATGGAAAACAGCTGGCTTGAGATTTCTCTGTCCATTTGAGGACACCAGCTGCTGCTAAAAAGCCTTTGAAAGCATTCTTCTTTTAACCTTCTGGGATATTTTTGATTTCTGTTCTGGATATTTCTTGGCATAGAAATCTTGGACTACAATTTATCTTCTGTGTTTATCTGTACTGGTGGGATGATTCTAACCCATGATCCCCAGCTTCGATTATTGGCAGGAGGATGTCTGGCTGGCTTTTAAAAGTTCCGTTTATTTTTTACTCTCTCTGTTTCCTTTATCTTTAAGACATAAGATTTTCCATCTCTCCATTCGACCGAATCAAATATTGGATTTTATTTGAAAACATTTTTTGTATTCACATCTAAAATATGCACAACAATTTTTATCACTAATACATATATACATTATATAGTTTATTAAAAACTGATATTGTGAAAAAACTCATTTTTGTCTCTTAATGTGTGAAGAGTCTATATTTTATCTATTTATAGTGCTATCAAGAAAAGTTTATAAGCACTTATTTTTCAGCTCTAAACAGATATATCTCTCTAGTACACTGTCATTTTTACCATTTCTTTAACAAAAAATTTTTATCTAGAGTAGCCAAATTTGTTTAATATCTATCAAAAGATTACTTTTATTTATAGATTTATCATCGATTTCTGTCAATAAATTCTTTTTTATGACTTACCTTAAATTATTTTTATCAATGTTCTCTATTTAGCTGTCTGCTATTTATTTAGGACCAAGATTACCAATATATTGCAAAAGTATTATTTAGTTTCAATAGTTACATAAAGATTTAAAGAAAAAAAAACAGAAATCATCCACAATTCATCTTACACAACAATATGACACTCAGTTGGTTTACGTTCTCAGCATAGCAAATAGAGCTATACCAAAAAGTATAACTGCTTACACATGAAAATTGATGGTATAGATAAAAAGTACTTCAGGAAATTAATATTTAGGCTGATTTCGTGTGTGCATGTTTTTTCTGTCTGTGAGTGTGTTTGGTTGGATTGGCTTTGTCTTTAATTTCTCCATCTTTTCAGTGTTTATGATATCAAGATATAGTTATTCTAGTGAAATAGGTCAACTCCTGAATGAAGGCTGAGCAACTGATTGGTTTAGAAATTGTCACTTTTCTGCTCCACTACTGGTATTCCTTACAACGATGTATAACTTCTGTAGATAGGCTAAAATATTTATTGGTTTTCCAGTTACTATAGTAGTCAGAATATTAAGAATTTCTGAACACAGGCTGAAGGCTACATAAAATATTAAATTATAATATAATAAAGGATATTAAATTTCTAAAAATAGCAAACCAAATATTGATTCTTTTAGAAATTTTCCTACAATTGAAATTGAGCCGCAGAAGTCCTCTGTTGTGTTGCTGCAAAACAATATTTCTGAAATACAAAATTTTATACAACTATAAGACTAAATATTTTCTCTTCGTGACATGGCTACATGATTTAAATATTCATAATTTATAAGTGACCACTTCATAAAATTATACTAGATGACATTTCATACTTGTTTTTGTGTCATTTTGATTTTATAAGTCCTCTGGTTCTTCTAGATTTTGCTTAGCATTATCTTGAGATCTCTATTCTCTTGCACATGAAACATAGCCTTCGACAGTTATCACATTTAATGAAAAAGTCAATCAAGATACACTTTGCATATTCCTTCCAAAATGTTAGTAAGCTTCTTAGAGCATGGAAATCCCAGTTTATGTGGATGTAGAAAAACCAAACGACATAAAAAGTACTTTTATGTTTTCTCCTTGAGTTGATGTCACAGATGTACTTGAAGATACATGAAAGAAAACAAAGCACAATTATTTTATATTACAAAGGTGGCTATTAGAGTAGCTAGAAGATAAATGAAACATATATCCTAGTTCTATAATTAAAAATAGACTACATTAATAAAATTTACTTTCATTAGGAGAAGCAAGAAAATTCTTCTTCTTGCTGATTAAGGACACAGTTGTTATAATCTAATTTTGGAAAAAATTGGAGTAAACAGTAGATTCAGGCAAGGCTGAAACTAATAAATGCATATTATATAGCTCACATAGAATAGCCTAAAAATAAGATAGAAGAAAACATTGCCAATTGTTCCTAAGCTTTGTGATAGAATTTCACTTGAAAATCACTGAGTGATTCATTCAGTTCATTCTCCTGGCACCCCACTTCTGTAGACTGGACAACAATCAAGAACATTCTGGGTTTTGCATCTGGTGAAAAGACTCAGAAGGAGATGAAGCATCAAGAGCAAGGAAAACTTGATTGCATCAAAGGAAAATAAAAGTGGGGATAGATATAGGAATAAAAATTGCAGATGGATAATCAGGAAAAGCGAGACCTCCACCCATCTCTGCCTGGATCATCTTTTCCAGGAAACCCCATGGGTGAAATGTGGAGGGAAACACACCAAGTGGTATGTGCAGGGATGTTTGTATCACTTCGAACCTCACTAGGATGTAGAATTACAATGCACCAGTAAAAGTACACAAACTAAACATGATTCAAAACCTTTTGAAAGGTAGAGTAGATTAATTAGCAAATGTATGATCTAAAGGATTTTTCTTGCTTAAGAATTATACCCTAACAAGAAAGTTGTTTACATTGCAAAAACATCTTTTTGCCCTACACTTTTTAAGTGTTCATTCATAGAACTGCCTCATTTCCATTTTTGATGAATTTCTTGCTATATAGCCAACATAGATATAGCAAGAAATACACACACACACACACACACACACACACACACGCATATTCATTTTAACAACTCTGACCTAATAATTATGAAAGCAGTCAGTATTATCTGATCTTCTGAACCCAGAGATAGGGAGAGTATAACTAGAAGAAAATAAAAATGCCTAATTAAGTTCTTATAGAGATTCAACGAGTTTTCAAAGCAGCTTTATTATATCCATAAACCTAACTTTTTAAAATCTCACTGTTAAGAATTATAACTCTTAAGTAATTTCAGCCTAGGAAACACTCTGCTAGTTTTTAGTTTTAAGCACTATAAAGATTGTTTCCAAGTGGCGAAAGAACTATAGCGGACACTGAAAACATTCAAACTACCTTTCTTTGCAGCAGCCGTGGTCAATTGTCCCAGGAACGTGGCATGACAGCCACCCAAACTCGATGACATACAACCATAAAACAATAAATATTCTGGCTCATGGCCCTGTGCATGGGTCGGACAGTTCTGCCTGGCTTGGCTGGGCTCACTTGTGTCTGTATTCAGATGCATCTCAGCTACACGTCGGCCTGGCTGATGCTGGCCAAGCCTCTGTCAGGTCTGGGCTTTGACTGGTGAAACTGGGTGGACTGGGCTCTGCTCCTCATTCTAATAAAGTAGGGAATAAATTAAGAGAAAGAACATGGAAGGGCTTTCAACTCTGCTAAAAGCAATCAGTGTCTGAGCCCAGGCTCAGTGTGGGAGGACACGACCAAGTGCTTAAAATTCAAGGATATTGATACAGCCAGTACGTATCAGTGGTCTGCAGTTTAGTTTGAACTTTCACTAATTAAATTTCTTCACCATTGTTTTCCCTTTCATGGTTTTACTGGTGAGTTCAGAGGAAACAAGGAAATATTTTCTTCAATTTGAGGAAAGAGATATAGCCCGATATTAAATCTGAGCCAGATGCAGTGGCACATACCTGTAATCCAGTATTTGGGAGGCTGAGACAAGAGGATCGCAGTTTTGAGGCCAGCCTCAGCAAGTTAGTGAGACACATAGCAACTTAGTGAGACCCTGTTTCAAAATTAAAAAATAAAAAGGGCTGGGAGTATAGCTCAGAGGTAGATGGCCCCTGGGTTAAAAAATATATATATATATTTCATATATATATATATGTGTGTGTTTATATACATACACATATAAATATATATTTTATATACATAACCTATATAAACATATATATTATATTACATTATAAATATATTTAATAATACATATTATATATAACCTGTATGAACATACATATAAAATATACATATTACACATATTATGTATATAACCTGTAGTCTGGGCATAAGGCATTATCACATGATCTTTACTTTCTCAGGAGGCAAGGCCCCCAGTATGATATTTCTGAGAAGAGTAGAGTACAAACATTTTACATTTTACCCAAGACTCAAGAAAGAAAATGCTTTTTTTTTTATAATGGGAATTGGACCCAGGGACATTTTATCTCTGATCTACAACCCCAACCCTTTTTTTAAGTTTTATTTATTTTTATTTTTTATTTTATTTTTTAAATTTTAAAACAGGATGCAGCTAAGTTGCTAAAACTGACCTTAAACCTTCGCTCTTCCTGTCTTAAGTACTGGGATTATAGGTTTTCAAGAAAATACTTTGAAGAGCATAAATTTCCTTCACTTTAATTAAATCCAAAATGTATAAATCATCCTTCACATACCAGGCATAAGATCCTATTGGCTAGACACTTGGTATTAAAGTACAAAAACTATGTCATAAGCCAGTGCTCCTCAAAATTAAAAGTACATTTTCATCACCTGAAGCTCCTGTAAAAATCCATATTCTGACTCAGTGGGGCTATGGCCAGGCACAGTGTGGGAGGACACTGTTTAGAATGAACACAGCTTCTTCATTTCTAAACAGCTCTGAGGGGATGCTAGTGGCCTCGGTCCATGGGCTATCACTGTGTAGCACAGTGATAAATTATCCCTTTAACAAACAGAGCCTGATGTAGGCAACAAGAGGGGGGCCTGTAAACAGAGGAAGTAGTCTGTGTAAAGACAACCAGAGAAATAAGCAGAGGACAGAGGAACTGAAGGGAGAAGTTTGTTTTGGTTTTTGGTTTTCTTTTGTGCTGTACTGGGGATTGAACCCAGGAGCATTCTACCTCTGAGCTACACCCCCAGTCGTATTTTTTTATTCTTTATTTTTTTTCATTGACAGAAGATTTTATTTTTCCATTTCTTGACCTATACACTCAACACAATTCCAAACAAAGATACATTAGGAAGAGTTTTTTAAATGAACAAACTGTCCACTCAAAACCTATTGTAAAGCTACGCTTATCAAAATAGTGTAGTATTGGCATCAAGATATACAGATAGATTAATGGAATAGAATAGAACATTCAGAAGTAAACCTATACACATATAGTCAACTGATTTTCAGTAAAGTTGCAAAAACAACTTTGCCATTTCACAACTCAATTGAATAGGGACAGTGTTTTCAAGAATTACTCTTGGAACAGTCAGATGTCCATATGTTTAAAAAGATCCCCCAAAACAAAAACATACAAAAAGTCCCTTCAATCTATACCTGAACTACACATATGCCATTATAACTAAGATCAAACTTACATATGTGCAGGAAATGACAACTAGGATGTGATTACCAGCTGAGTGATGGTAACTATACGATGCCTTCAAATTTAAATAACAAACTGATTTCAAAATATTCTTTATTTTGAAACAGGGTCTCATGAACTTGAGGAGGGTCTCACTAAATAGCTGAGGCTGGCCGCGAACCCAGATCCTCTGGTTTCAGCCTCCCAAGTACTGGGATTACAAGCATGCGCCACCATGCCCAGCTAAAGGGAGAGTTTTTAGCCTTGTTTGCATTGGATCGATGACTACGTGGCGCTGATAAAACAGAATGAGGGAAGTAGGAGTACTTCTGTGTGGACAGAGTGTGATGCGGTTGGGATGGGGAAGATATGCCACCTGAAGCTGTGCATGATCTTGGGTGCAGTTGACAGGCGCCATCTGCTTATCTACAGACAAAGCAGACCATTAACTTGATTAGCTATGCTTTTTAGGACTGCCGCCCTTGTGACCATGGGTAGGAAGCCAAAACTATGTCAGTCTTGAGACCACTGTAGAGAGAATTCAGTGGCACCCTATGTCAAGAGTCTGAATGAATGTGATGACAGGTAGCTTGTCATGTACTCAAGACATACTTCACGGGTAGGAGCGGGACACATTATGATTGCTTAGCTAAGTAAAGGGAAGTAGTGGCAAAGTATCAAGCATGTTTAGCTAGGTATTTATGGATGCAAAAGAATACACATGTGGAAACTTATTTCTCAAAGATGATGAGAGTATAAAAAGGGAAGAATGTAAACTATATTCTGATCAAAAAGACTTAATGTGCAAAAAGACTCTTCATCCAAGAAAAGGAAATCATTAACACTTAATTAGCCAAATCTAATTTTCAATTTTTTTGTCTTCTTTCTATTCTTCTTTTTTTGTTGTTGTAACCCTTTTGATCTACTCTAGAGTCATGTTTTAGCAGATGGTCCATCCATTCAGAGGATTACCTAGCAACGCATCCTTGGGAGCTGCTGATTGGCACCTATCTATAGTTAAGGTTGGGTCTGCTTCTCATTCCTGCCTGATTTTATTTTTGGAAGCACCCCTTCCTGGCTTGGTAAGTCTGTCAATCACACTGTCCACATTGCCAACCTGGGAACCAGCAGCGTTGGCTGAGGCATTCAGAGTTATCCAGAGCTGTTGGTGCTGTCATAAGACACCCATATGTTCTCCAGGGTCATAGATCTTAAGGGGGCTAGGGGGCAGAGCCTAGAGCTGCAACTACATTTTTGAATCCTAATCATAGTGAAGAGAAGACTGGAAGGAGCGAGAGTCCTATTGGCATCCTTTGGGACCCTAGATCCAGCCTCTGCTTAAAGCCTGCCTATCCTGAACTAGGTACATACTCCATAATCCAGTACCTTCCTTTTTTTGTGTGTGTGTGAAACTGGGGGCTATTTCCAGTGGCATTCTTCCTCTGAGCTACATCCTCAGCCCTATTTCATTCTTTATTTTGAAATAGGGTATTGCTAAGCTGCAGAGGGCCTCCCCAAGTTGCTAAGACTGGCCGCAAACCTGAGACCCTCCTGTCTCAGCTTCCCAAGTACTGGGATTACAAGCATGCGCCACCACACTAGGTTGGTGCCTTTTTTTTTTAATAGTATTCCATCTGTTCTGGGGTAGAATTTTGTGTCTTGTAAAAGGATAACATCTACAGACAATAAATAAATATATCTGTCTCTCTAGTTTCAGTGGGCAGAATTCTTACTTGTTCTTAGACACATGAAAATGATCACACTGTGCAATCATATGACTCATGCTAGGCATTTACATAGCTACAGGAAGAATGTCAGAAATAAAATCTAGAAATACAACACTCTACTTTATTTATTTATTTATTTTTGGTCAGGGCTGATGCCTTTGTTACATGCCTTCTTTTCAACAAGTTCAGGACTATTTTTGATGGGAAAAGAAACACCACAGAGTGACTTTATTTTGTTTCCTGGAGGGAACCAACTCCGGTAGCATGCTAAAGAAGGCAGAGCTTTCACAGAAATCGACAGGTGTTTTTTTAATTTTTTTCTAATTTTAAGAAATATTATAGTATCTCAGCCAGGCGTGGTGGCGCACGCTTGTAATCCCAGTACTTTGGGAGGCAGAAACCGGAGGATCCAGGTTCACGGCCAGCCTCAGATCTCTCGCTCTCTCTCTCCCTGTCTCTCTCTTTCTCTTTCTCTCTCTCTCTCCTTGGTGAGGCGCTCTGCAACTTCGTGAGATCTGGTTTCAAAATAAAGTATAAAAAATAGGGCCGGCGGTGTAGCGCAGAGGTAGAACGCCCCTGCGTTCAATCCCCGGTACCGCAAAAAAAAAAAAGAAATATTATACTATCTCCAAATACAAATATATAAGCCAACTAATAACATGAAAAAAATATCAAAGATTGAAAAGAACAAACAGAGTCCATCAGCAGTTCCTGGCAGCCTGGGGAGAAAAGGAAGTGAGCGGAATAGTAATGAGGAAGAGGAGAGGAAGAAGAGAGGAAGGGGTGAAGAGATGCTTCAGCAGGAAGGAAAGAATCATCGTAAACAAAGGACCACGGTGTCAATCATCTGCTGCATTTAACTGCTACCCAAATATGAAATCCATGATCATCTCAGAGGTCAGTTACCTACTTGAACTACTATTTAAAGATACGTTCTTAAATTATATACCATAAAAAAGGCAAATGATATTTTTTAGAAATACCATAGTGTTTTGAAAATTCTTCACAAAATGTTTTGCAAATGCATAAAAGCTAAAAATAAAAATACAAAGCGTGTTTAGGGGAATAGGTTGACTCACAGGTAATTGCATAAAGGAGAAAAGAGGGACACAAAGGTCAAAGTGGTACGTTTGACCAAATTACAGCAGGTTCTGAATGCTGGTAGTTGTTATTTTGGGAAACAGAATAGTAAACTTCCAAATTCTTCCTACTTTTAAACCAAGCCGAGTACTTTCCATGTAAACTCCTTTGAGATTTTGACAAATACTTAGGCAAAAAATTTTGTATTCAAAAATCATATGTGTGTTACTCCTTTTACAACCCAGTGGTATTACATAGTCTAAGAGAGTCAAAAACAAATTCCAGAAGAGGAGAGTCATTGAAATGACTTACAGGAGTATTTTCCCTTTGTGGATTCCAACTTGTTTGAAGAGGGAGTTACTGGTAGTCTATATAATGAATGCAGAGTTAAATTCCTAGTTTTTTTTTCCCTGAAAAAAACCACAAGAATACTAGGTAATTTGCTCATAAAAATTGTCCAACAAATATATAAATCTTGGTTTCCTAACCTTAAAAAACAGATATCTTTTTCCAAATGAGGATTATTTAAAAACAGAACCATCTCTTGCCCACTCCTATACAATATTTAATGTTTGCATTCATTCCCCTAAATTTTATGAAGGCAATAAATTAATTTTCAATAAGCACTAAGTAGAATGTTCTGTATACTCTGTCGGTATTTGTGCATTTTGAGGCCAATGCCGTTGAGTCACACAAGGTAGAAATGCAGGCAAACATAATTGCTCACTCATCTCATCAAAGTGAAATAATTCTTAGATAATATTAATATGTTTGTTGCTCTATTACTCTCAATTTCTCCCATTAGAATCTTGTAAGCAAATTTTACTGATGCCTGGATAGTCATTTTGCTGCTGTTTTACGATTCTCAGTCTAGCCATTTATTCACGCACCCACCAATTTATTCCATAAATTACTGAGCCTTCGTTGTGGGCAAGGCATTGTGCCAGGCATCTGGGAGCAGGGGAGGCTGAATAATTTACAGTTTCAGCTTTCAGTGAGCTTACTAACAATGAGAACAGAAAAGCTACATGCTAACTACCTAGACCCTAAGATGATAAGATTGTGCAGTCAAATGCATTGCTGTAACCATGGGAGATCCAGGAAGGCTCAGAGAAGGTGGCATCTGAACTTTGCTTTGACATATTAATAATATTTGAAAAGAGAATGGACCAATCAGATGAAAAGGATTCCATAAGCAAATACATAAAAGCTAAAATGCAGAGAGTGTATCTGAGGGAATAGGTAGACTCACAGGTAGTTGCACGAAAGAGAGAAAGCAAGACAAAACGAAAAGGGTCTATTGTGACCAAATAATAGCAGGTTTTGAATGCCAGCCGGTGAACACCCACTTTACCTTGTGGAAAATGAAGAGCTATTAATAATGTTTGTTTAAGGCATGCGAAGGTCAAGGTAAGGTTTTTGAGATTAGTGTGTAGAATGCATTATGTGGCATTGATCTTGGAGTCAGGGAGAATCGGCTCTTTAAAAAGTGTTGGCGAGAGAAATAGGAGTTGAATTGGAATATCTGCAGTAGAAATGTAAAAGAGAAGAACGATGACAGAAATATTGTGCACATAGAATCAATATGTCCTAGAGACTGTATGGAAATTGAGGAAGCAAAGGCGGGAGAGGAAAAAAACCGTTACGGAAAACTTTGGTTTTATAATCCTAGGTGGCTAGGAATTGTAAACTCATTAGTGAAAATATAAATTTAAGTAGACATAGCTCAGCACATGACAAGTGATAAGTAAAAACTGAAGTGTTAAGTTTTTTGGAAGAAGATTGGAGTTGAGAAAAGGAAGCAATTTCCTGCAGCAGAGACTAGTCCTACCTGATCATCACAGTTATCAAAGGAGGTTAAAAGCCAGAAAAGGAAAAAAAGACAAAAAAAGGAGCAAACCTGTAAGAAGAGGTTGCCAGTTTTTATCCTCAGAAATTCTGATTCAGTAGCTCTGGGTTGCACCATGGGATTTTGTATTTAAAAATAAAAACTATTCTGAACATCAATTGGGTTTGAAAATTATAGATTTGTACAATACTGTGTATGAAAGGATTAGAGAAAAATAGCCCTTGGACTCTTCTCTTCTCTTTCTGGGAGGAGATAATTCAGAAAATGTGGCAAATTCATTTTCAGCTTAGAATCCAATCAGAAAGTAACTGTAACCTCTAAAATGGGATCTAAAAGGTTTTTCCTTCATTGCAACAGAACACTCAGAGTCTCATTTATTGCAGAGAGTGAATGAAAACAAATATTTCACGTTAGAGAGGCAGAGCCCTGTAGTACTGTGCAGGTGTTTTATTGAAATTTACCATAGAAGAACAAGGTTTTGTAGGGAACTTTGGAGGGAATCAAAGCCATCTTCCAAAATCAACAAATAATTAATTTGTCCTTCAAAACTACAATAAAAGACAGATAAAGGGGTCAAAATAAAGGTTTAGAAAACACAGAAAAAAGAACAGAATTTAGGAAGCTAGAGGGATAACAAACAGATAATTATTCATATATAGCAAATTAAAATAAAGTTACCCAAAGGGTCAAAACTAGGTAAGTCAAAGGGTAAGGACCAAAGATGTTTTATTGAGGTTTAATATATATAGTGAGGTTTTAATTACCAGTTCAGTATAGAATTCAGTTATCTCCAAGAAACCAATTTGAGTAGAGTGAATATTATAACTGCCGAAAATGTGAATAGATCATAATCAATGGATTATGATTACATACTGCTATTTTGTCAATCTTGCCTTTTTTAAAAGGTGAGTTTATTTGGGGAGAATCTTAATTCTTAAAATATTTATCTACAAGATAGGTAAACCACTAGCCAACCTAACCAAAAGAAAGAGAGAATCAACCCAAATTACTAAAATAAGAGATGAAAAAGGTGATATTAGCACCACAGACAGCACGTAAATCTAGAGGATTATCAGAAACTACCTTAAAAAAACTATACTCCAACAAAATGGAAAGCCTAGAAGAAATTGACAAATTTCTAGACACGTACTACCTTCCTAAGTTGAATCAAGAAGATATAAAAAATTTAAACTGACCAATAGCAATCAAAGAGATTGAAACAGCAATAAAGAGCCAACCATCAAAGAAAAGCCCAGATCCAGATTGATTCTCAGCCACATTTTATAGAAATTTTATAGATGATCTAATCCCAATGCTTCTCAATCTATTCCATGAAATAGAAAGAGACGGAACTCTACCAAACACATTCTTTGAAGCCAACAACACATTAATACCAAAACCGAATAAAAAAAGCTCAAGGCTCAAGAAAAGAAAACTACAGACCAATATTGTTGATGAACTTAGATGCAAAACTTCTAAACAAAATTCTAGTAATGTGCATTCAAAACCACCTCAAGAAAATTACACACCACAACCAAGTCGGGTTCATCCCAGGGATGCAAGGCTGGTTCAATATATGAAAAACAATCCATGTAATTCACCACATAAACAGAACTAAGGACAAAAATCACATGATCATTTCAATAGATGCTGAAAAAGCATTCGACAAAACCCAATACCCATTCATGCTAAAAACACTGCAGAGAATCAGAATAGAAGGGACATACCTCAACATCATAAAGGCAATATACAATAGGCTCACAGCCAACATCATATTAAATGGGGAAAAACTACAAAAGTTCCCCTTAAAAACAGGAACAAGACAAGGATGCCCACTATTGCCACTCCTTTTCAATATAGTACTTGAGATTCTAGCCAGAGCAATAAGGCAAGAGAAGGAAATCAAAGGAGTACAAGTAGGAAAAGAAGAACTGAAACTATCTCTATATGCAGATGACATAATAGTATACTTACGCCTAATAAACTCAACAAAAAGTCTTTTAGAATTGATCAACAAATTCAGTGAAGTGTCTGGATACAAAGGCAATCTTAAAAAATCAGAAGTTTTTCTCTATGACAACCATAAATCCACTGAAAAAGAAATTCAGAAAACATTTCCACTCACAATATCTCACAAAACAATAAAATGTTTAGGAATAAACCTAACCTAACCAAGGAGGTAAAAGACCTCTACAAGGAAAATTATAAAACATTGAAAAAAGAAATAGAAGATCTTAGAAGATGGAAGGACCTCCCATGCTCTTGGATAGGCAGAATAAATATCATCAAACACCCTAATGCACAGGATGTACATACACAGACTTATCAGAGTCAACTACTATGCTGAGCAGGAGAAGGAGGGAAGGGGGAGGCTCCGGAATGAGAGTTGGAATTAAGGGAGGGCTAATTGACCGATGTCTGCATGCGTACTTCTACCACCCTGAAACCCATCAAGATGTATGATTACAATACACCAATAAAAAAATATTCAATATTCCCCTAGGAAGTATAGAACATACCAATGAATAGGGCAATTAAAAAACAAAAACAAAACAAAACCCCAACATGTCTAGAGTAGAGATTTGTTATTTCTAGTAGCAGTTGATTTGGAATTTCAGATCAATCTTTCTCTTTAGATAAATAAATACCTTGCAAATATCTCTCTTTTATAAAAAAAAAAAAGTAGTAGGGGCTTTTAATAAAATAATGAAGAATCACTGACAGAAATCATGGAGAAGAGTCAAATTCTGGATCCGCTTTTGACTTAAGGATGTTAGCTGTTATCAAAGAAACAGACAAGAGACTGACAGCCCAGCTAGCAATTTCAAAATTATCGTGTCTAACGTGACTACAGCTGAAGACCAGGACATGCCAAGGGAGTGAAGGGAGGACATTCTCGTGGAAACTCTTCCTATTTTGCAAAACCGGAGAAAATGAATCCAAGATTTCTAGTATCCCAGTACCAGCCAAAAGCAATTTTCTCTAGAGGAAATTGGGATTGTCCTAGATCTGGAATACCTACATAACTTTCAGAGAGACATTCTGGCACACAATAGAAAACAACCAGGTAAATGAAAACATAAGAACTTCCAGCAAAAACCATAGAAATTAAAAACAAACCAACATGGACTTGAGATACTAGAGCTTTCTACCGTATTTTAAAATTATCAAGTCTTTATTACCAAAGAGCATAAGAATCAGGGGTGAGAATTTATCGAAGAACTAGAAATTTCAAGAAAAATGGTATGGAAGCCTTATAGTAAATAATTTTTGAAATAAATATAAAATAATGTAACATTAAAGCACCATGGTTGCAATTAACAATAATCGAGAAACAGACGGAATGAGTTAATAAACTGGAGGTTAGATCAAAACAAAATATTCAGAAATAAGCATGGGGGGGCAATGAATAAGATAAAATAAAGAGGAAGAAGTTAAGTATACAACAAGGTGGTTGAATATAACCTGAAACAGAGGAGAGAAAATGAAGCAGAAGTCATATCTGAAGAGATAATGGCTCAGAATTCCCCAGTAGTGATGGAAATCACAGCAGAACAAATAAACAAAAACAATCTACACATATGCATTGGTGGAATTCGAATGAAAATGAAGCAAAGACACTTTTAAAGCAGGCAAATGAAAGTATATTTAAGCAACAACAATTCAAGTAAAACTTAATTTTTCAATATACTTTATTTTGAAACAGGGTATCATTAAGTTGCAGAGGGCCTCACTAAGTACCTGAGGCTGGCCCCGAACCTGTGATCCTCCTGTCTCAGACTCCCATGTATTGGGATTACAAGCATGCACCATCACGCCAGGCTTAATTTTTCAATATAAACAATGGGAAACAGAAATCAATCAGATGATTGATTTATAACAAAAATGGCAATACAAAAAAAAAACACTAAAAAGATTTTATGTTTGTTAAATGATACCAGGTCAGTTCAATTTCCATGCACAAAAGTTACTCATCTTACACCATGTACAAAAGTCAATGTCAGACGTTTTGTAGCTCTACATACAAAATGCACAGCAAAATATTTCTAAGACAACCCAGGAGAATATCATCATTCAATCATAGTTGAGAAAGGTTTCTGAAACAAAATATGTAAAGCACTAAATACAAAGGAAATGATTAATGAATTGGAACATATTAATTAACCAATTTTTATCATACAGAACTGTTAAGAAAGTAAAAATAATTCACAATAGTTAATTTATGAAACCCACCTAGGTATCTACCCATGGATGAATGGATAAAGAAAATGTGGTATATACATATAATGGAGTTTTACTCAAACATAAAGAAGAACAAACTTATGTAATTTACAGGAAAATGGATGGAATTGGGGAACATCATACAAAGTGAGATCAGCCAGACTCAGAATATCAAGGACTACATGTTTACTCTCATACTTTGAAGCTAGAGAGAAAATAGAAAAGAAAAGGAATCTCAGGTAATTTAGGAGAGAGACAAGCAGAGACAAGGAGGAGAACTGGGAGGGAAGAAAAGAAGGAAAGGAGAAGTACAGGGAAGGAAACAGACCAAATAATGTTATGTGCTATATGAATGTATCACTATGAATCTCACTATCATTTACAATTACAATACATCAATAAAATTATAAAAAAAAGAAAATTAAGAGAATGGGAAAAGGTATCTGTAGTGCATATAAACCAAATGATCTCACATTCAAAATGTATGTAGATAACTACTAGAAGCCAATAAAACAGGGGCAGTAGAAAAATGAACAAACTGAACATTTATTTAATAAAAGGGAATGCATAGTCAATAAGTTCATCAAAACATGTTTGACCTCATCTGGAAAATGAACATTAAAATAACAAATTCATATTACTCTATCCCAAATAGCTAAAACAAATATGGCTGACAATACCAAGTGTTGAGGAGGATGTAGACCAAATAAAACTCACATAATACTGATGGAAGGGTATATTGCTATAATCATCACAAGTCTCTGTTTGCAATTTCAGCTAAATATAAAATATGCATACTGATGATCCATAATTTTACTTTGAAGTGTATATACAATAGAATTCCATGTATGCATGTGTGTCATATATATAAAGATGAATGTCCATAGAAGCATTCCTCATAATAGCTTCAAACTGAAAACAAATGAAAAGCAAGAGTAGAAAGAATAAATAAAACATGGCAGCAAAATTAATAAACTATTGCCAAATGCAATAACATGCTTGAATCTTACAAATACAATGATGACTGAGAGTCAGAATCCAAAGAATATGTTGTGTTATTTGACACAAATAAAAGGAGAAAATACGCAAAATTAAAGTTGGTTTTGAAAAGAATGGCAATTATCTCTGATGAAGAAGAAAAGGTGGTAGTGTTACTGAGTCTTGGTTCTTGTCCCAATTTGCTGAATAAAATAATTGGGACAAGCCTTTGGGAAGAAGGAAAAAATAAATTTATTGATTTGCTAGCAAATTGGAGAAACCAGTGAATTTAACGTTCATGAAGAAGCCCTAAATTCTCTTGAAGCAAAGGAATCGAGTCCCTTTTAAGAGTTAGCTCTTCAGGGTCATGTTGGTGTTTTATCAGAAGGGACACAGTTCATGTTTTGAGTCTTCCTTGAATCAGTTCTTATTCACATCCACGGGTAGGGGTCTTGCTGGGGAGTTTATCAGAAGGGGCACAGTTGATGTCTGAGTCTTCCTCGATTTAGTTCTTATTCTGATCTGTGGGCACCAGGTCCCCTTCTACCAGTAAATGGACACAAACATGTTATCTGATAACAGGGAGCGAATGAAAGGGGGAGGACAAAAGAGACAAAATGTCAGCTTTGAAACAGGTCATCTTTTAGCTGCCAGGTCAGAAGCAGACCCCCATGACAGTAATTAGGAAGCACGGAGGAAAGCTCTGGATTGCTAATAATAATAATAATTGCTTGACCTTGAAATTTATAACACAGGTATTTAATCAACCAAGATAATTTTTGCATATTTCCTATGTCTATTTACTTAAAAGATACTGTGTCCCCTGGAGAGTGACTAGTTTCTGTAGTTTACTTTTTTTTGGGTGCATTGAATTATACATTACAGTAGGGTTCAGAGTGACAGATACATGCATGCACTCAGCATTCATGGTGGTTCCCACCCCAGATAATCATTACATTAATACAAATAACTTTATGAACAAAGGATTATTTAAATAGTGTCGGTCATCAGATCTGCCCTTTCTCCTCCCCATCTCCCTCTCTGTATCCCCCTCCCCTATTCCACTAGTGTCTCCCCTCATGTATCTGAGGTCTTCTTTATGTCCCAGTTTCCCTCTAGTTTCCACATATGAGTGAAAACATAATGTCTCTTCGCTTTCTGTGACTGGCTTATCTCACTAGGCATAACATTCTCAAATTCCATCCATTTCCCTGCAAATGACACGATTGTGTTCTTTTTGATGGCTGAGTAGAATTTCATTGTGTGGATATACCATAGGTTCAAAATCAACTGTCTGTTGACAGACATGTAGGCTGGTTCCACAGTTTGGCTATCATGAATTGTGCGGCTATAAACATGGACATGCATGTATGCCTATAGGAATCTGATTTCAACTCCTTTGAGAAGATCCCCAAAGGTGCTAAGGCTGGGTTATATGGGGACTCCATCACCAGTCTTTTAAGGAACCTCCATACTGCTCTCCATAGCAGCTGTACTAATTTTCAATCCCACCAACAGTGGATAAATGTTCCTATTTCACCTCGTACTCACCAGCATTTATTGTTGTCTGTATTCTTGACGATTGCCATTCCAACCGGAGTGACATGGAATCTCAGTGACATTTTGATTTGCATTCCCTGATTGCTAATGATGTTGGACATATATACCATTTGTATTTCTTCTTTGAGAAGTGTCTATTTAGATCCATTGCCCATTTTTTGATTGGGTTCTTTGTTTGCTTAGTATTAAGTTTTAAAGTTCTTTATACATTCTAGATATTCTTTATATATCTTCTATCAAAGGGGTAGCTGGCAAAGATTTTCTCCCATTCTGTAGGCTCTCTCTTTAGGCTCTTGATAGTTTCTTTTGCTTCACATAAGCTTTTTAATTTGATGTCATCCCATTTATTGATTTTTGTTTCTATTTCCTGAGCTTTGGGGTGGGCCTATGTGTTGGAGAATTGGTCCTATGCCATCTTTGTCTCTTCTGATAAGCTTTGGTTTGAAGTCAGCTTTGTTGGATATGAGAGTCAGATATGAGAGCTACTCCTGCTTGTTTTCAGTTTTCATAAAAATATTTTTTCTCAAACTTTTATCTTTAGCTTGTGCATATGATTGCATGTGGGTGAGTTTCTTGCAAGCAACATATAATTGGGTTCTGAATTTTATTTGTTTTTTTCCAGTCTATGTTTTTTTATTGAAGAGTTGAGACCATTTATATTGAGTTATTATAGAGAGGTATTTGTTATTTCCTAACATTTTGAGTTTTGTTTGCTAGTTTTGATTTACTTGGTTATCCTTTAATGGCGACAGATTTTTCTCTGTGTTTGAGGTGTCCTTTTGTTTCTTCTTTGTGAATTATTTCTTAGAGTGGGTTCTGTAGTACCAGCTTGGTATTCATGTATTCTTTTAGTTTTTGTTTATCATGGAAGATTCTTACTTCCCCATCAAATTTGAAGGATAGTTTGGCTGGATATCAGTCTTGGTTAAATTTGTTTTTCCTTCAGGACTTAGCAGATTTCATTTCATGCCCTCCTGGGTTTTTGAATTTGGGTTGAGAAATCTGGTGTAATCCATATTGGTTTGCCTGTAAATATCACCTGACCTTTAGCTCTTGCTGACTTCAGGATTATCTTCTTGGCCTCAATGTTCATCATTTTAATTAAGATGTGGCATGCAGAAGGTCGTCTTTGATCTTGTCTAAGTAGGGTTCTGGATGTCTCTTGTACCTGAATGTCCATCTCATCTTCCAGTTTTGGGAAGTTCTCTAATATTAATTCTTTGAAGATTTTTTTTATTCCCTTGGTTTGCTTCTCTAGGCCTTTCTTAATTCCAATTAATCCAAGATTAGGATGCTTTATGGAATTACAGATATCATAAATGTGAAAATACATTTGCGTTGGGTGTTCCTGGCCCAGTTCTGTTCTAACTCTTTTCCTACATATTCTTTTCTTCTAAAAATTCTTCCTGAGTTTCTTTCCTAAAGTCTACCCTTTATATATTAGTGTGTCCTGGCATTTAATCTTTGGTCTTTTTTTTCTTTTTATTATATCAATCTTTCTGAGGAATATCACCAATTTTAATGACTTCAATTATATTCCTTTATCTTCCATAAACTGGAGATTCCAAGAACCTTACTTTTAATCCAGGCCTCTCTTTAAATGCTATTACTCTTATTGCTCTATTTGAAACCTATTTCATCACTGCCTGACTAGCCCATAGTTACTTCAATCACTACATGTCCAAAACTATACTTATCACCAATATTTTTGGTTCTTCTTGTCAGATGAAATTGTATGGTATTGCAAATTTCAATAATTAAACATTTACTCTTGTTTAATCAATGTATTTTCAAGAATGATAATAATGCCAGAGAGAATTTAGACACTACCCTAATTTAAAACCTTTGATATATTGTGATAATGTCGAGAAGAAAATTTTACTTTCTGAACATCTCTTACTATACTTCTTGCTGAACAGTCTTATTTTATACCATATGATATGCAGTTTCCAGAACTGTTTATTTTTCTCATTATTAGATCATTTGCCCCTTGCTATCCACATTTGTTACTTTCAGATAGACTAGTAAGGTCCTACATCCAACTTTGGTAAGGTTATCCATCCTATGTGCTCCTTAATATGATGTGAACACCTATGTACAACTGACATTGGTCTAAATACCTATCTGAACATCTTATTTGCTTTAAGCATCATGAGAACTTGCTTTTGCATCTTTTGGGTTTGACACAGTGCTTGATGGTCATTCAGCATTGAGAAAAATAATAAAGGAAGAAGAAAAAAGGTCATGAGGTGAAGAAGGAAGAAAATTAGATGATATTATGCACCTCAATGAAAATGTTTAATTATGCAAAATACCTAAGTGTAGAAAATACGTATGCTTTCTTTTAGTAGTAGTTCACACAGTTGCTGACAAAAGAAACTACACATCATTGGAGTGGTTGGGTTTGAGTCCCAACTCAGACCACGAATAAGTCCGGCTTTGACACAGCTGAGGGCAAGTTATTCAACCCTTCTGTGACTCGTATGTAAAATTATGAAACTAACACTAATAGTGAATAACTTGCAGGATTATTATTAGCATTAAATAAGTTTGTATTTATAAATTACTTGGAGGAGTGACTAGTGCATGGAAAACCCTATGTGGATTTAATAATTAAATATAGGAATTGACATCGGGATATTCATTATGTAATTGTGTTTCTCTAAAACTACTCTGTGTGTGTGAGTGTTGAAGAGTCCATAAATAATTATTATTATTATAGTAAATACATATTCAATATAAATTTCTATATTCTACAGTAGGCAAATTAACACTGAAGTCCCATCTTTGGAGTTTTTTTTATATGTACATTCTCTGAATATAGAGAAATATTTGAATCCAAAGATTCTAACTTGACTTTGGGTAATAACTGCCTTCACACATAGACTTATGATGAGAATTCTTTTTAATACTATTCTCTTGTCATGCCTTTTAGAGTCTCTGCTTTATAATTGGGATGACATTTTTGTAATTATCTCTACTATCAACAGAATTATCTGTAAAATTTATAAACTAAAATATTTTATGTCCATACCTTCATTCCAATTGAACTTAAGTGCAAGCCCAAGAGTTTTAGAAAGTTTTCATATGCCTGAACTCTCATTTCTATGAAAAACATATCTCACAGTTTATGCTTTTCAGCTTTGCTGGATGCTATTCCTAACTGGAATTGTTCTCTAACAGCTTAGATATGCCTGTGAATATAGTTCTCACACCATGCGTATTAGTGAGTCTGGTACTGGCATGATTACTGAGGAAATTAGAGAGATCCTTGTACAGTTTTCCTATAGACTTCAGGAAGCAATTGTCCTTGATGTTTGAAGCACGTATTTAAATCAAAACAGCAAAAGTGGAATAAACTGTCCTAAGCATGTTTTTGAATTGTCTACCAGTGGGGTCCATTAATCAGTTTGGGCTCAAAGGCAGAGGATACGAAAGGATTTAACTTCAGATGGACAGGGAAACCATCTAAAACAGGGAAGAATTTTAATTAAATAAAAAATGTGAATTAAAGCATTAACTTTGTTCTGTTATGGATGCTCATCACATTCAGATTCATTGTGCTTCAGACGACAACAAAATTCGAAAGTCTAGTAGAACTTTGTGGCACAAGAAATTTTCTGTGCTCTTTTGCAAGCCTGAATTTCTTTGTCTTTTTTTTAACTACATTATTGAGAACATTTACAATTAGAAATTAAAACTTTTTAAAAATGCTTTCTGATTTACTTTGAAGAATAAGAGGACAATCAAATTTGTAGAAAAGGAGAATCATTTCAATTGAATATTTTATAGGTTTGTCCTACTTACATGCTTTTAATTTTTAGATTTGATTACATTAAAATCTGAGTATCAATTAAGAATTATACTATTGAATATTGGTATTCTTAAATGTGATTATAACTATTTTATTTTTTTTTTACGGTACCGGGGATTGAACCCAGGGGAGTTCTACCTCCATGCTACACCCCCGGCCCTATTTTTTTTTTATACTTTATTTTGAAACCGGGTCTCACGAAGTTGCAGAGGGCCTCACCAAGTAGAGAGACACACAGAGAGAGAGAGAGAGAGAGAGAGAGAGAGAGACAGGGAGAGAGAGAGAGAGCGAGCTGAGGCTGGCCGCGAACCCGGATCCTCCGGTCTCCGCCTCCCAAAGTACTGGGGTTACAAGCGTGCGCCAACACGCCAGGCTAAATGTTATTATAATTATATTAATATTTTACTTATACTGGTGTGATTATATTTGTATTATATAGTTGGAAACACAGTAAGGGTAGCCAGTATTTTGGAGGCTGAGACAGGAGAATCGCATGTTTGAGGCTAGTTTGTTCTAATTTAGTGAGACCATGACAAATAAAAAAAAGGGCTCAGTAGGAAATGCTTCTAGATTCAATCCCCAGTAGCTAACAGACACACACACACACACACACACACACACACACACACACAGCAAAGGTCCTGTTATATGTTGAAATGTGTCCACCTTCAAAAAAGATATTCTGAAATTCTAACTCCTAGTATCTGCAAATAAGATGTTAATTGGAAATGAGGTCTTTGCAGATTAAATTAAGTTGAGATGAGGTCACTAGGGTGCATCTTTTTTCAACAGACTGGTGTCCTTAGAAGATCAGTCAATCACAAAAAAAGAAGGGACATACGTTTTCATTAATATGTGCAACCTAGGGAGTAGTGGGGACACACAAGGGACTCAGATTGATAGTGGAGAACCTTCAGTGGGGCAAGGGAAGCGGAACAAGGGAAGGGGAAGGGCAAGAAAGAAGCTAATCAGTGGAATTACTATCATAAACAATATGTACATGTGAGAATATACCAACATCATTCTCAGTACTTCTTACAGGTGGAGGGAGAAAGGCGGACACTAAGAACTGTGTGCATGTATATTAACATCAAATAGGTATTGATTGTGATGTGAGACTCCAATGCACCAGTAAAAGCATGTTAAAAAAAAAGAAGAGGGAAATTCAGACACAGGCACACTGGGAGAATGCAATGTGCAAATAAAGGCAAAGATTAGCCCTCTGCATCTACAAGCCAAGGAATGTCAAGGTTTCTGGTCATTCTCTGAAGCTAGGAAAAACACATGGAAAAGATTCTCAGGCCCCCGGAAGGAGTCACTCTACCAGTGTCTCCATATCAGAATTGTCATCTCTCAAACAAGAAATTTATGCTGTGTTAAGCAGCCCAGAGTTTGGTACTTGGTTACGGTGTCCCTGGGAAAATAAATATAGATATGGATGATCTGAATAACACAATCAATGAACAAGCTACAACCCCAGCCCTATTTTTATTTATTTATTTATTTATTTTTGAAACAGGGTCTCACTAAGTTGTTGAGTCTGTCCTCGAACCTATGACCCTCCTCTCTCAGTCTTCCATTTACTGGGATTACAGGTGTCTGCCACCACACCCGACTTCTTCTTCTTTTTTTTTAAGGAAAAAAGTAACCCAGAATTCTGAAAGGCATTTCCTTGAGCTTTGTTGTAAATTGTAGAAAAAAAAGAAAACATTTTAAATGACTCAAGGGTGAATGCTTCATCAACAGATGGTTTCAGTTAAACGTTTTTCCACACATACTCACCAAGCATAAACCAACTAGTTCAGATGTCTGGTTTTTACACATATGTGGGTGTGTTTTTAATTTGTTTTTAAACTAAAGTCAGGTTAATTTAAGATGTTTCAATATTTCTTGGGATATGATACAAGACATTGTTTTCTTATCTGTGATACGTTTTGGCCACAAAACAGAAAAGTGGGTGATTATATTAAAGAGATTGGATACATAAAAACGGGTCAAAAAGTAGGAGTATTTAAAATCATGTTTGCTTTTTAAAAGAACCTAATATTTTTTATGAAAATCATGACCTAAAAAAATGAACCCTGGCTGAGAATCTGAGTACTTTGTCCAGAAAAGAGAAAATAAAGAGATGAGGTTATACACATTTTTGGCCAAGTAAATTAACAAAATATTAAATTGTTTTATTTTTTCTGGTCATGTATTACAAAATAGTGTAGAATATCTAATGTGAAAAATTATAGTGATACTCTAATAAAACTAGTAGCAGGAGGTGTCAGATATTTCCCAAATTGATTCCATAATTGTGTTGTATCAGTTAGGATCCTCCAGAGAAATTCAACCTATAGGATATATGCATTATTTTGTATTATTCCAAGGTATGTATAATTTATTTCAGAAATATATTATTTCAAGCTGGCTGGGCATGGTGATGCAGGACTGTAATATCAGTACTTGGGAAGCTGAAACAGGAAGATAGCAGGTTCAAGGCCAGCCTCAGCAAGTTAGTGAGATTCTGTTTCAAAATAAAAAAAATAAAAAGGGCAGGGGGTGTAGCTCCGAGGTAGAATGCCACTGGGTTCAGTTCTCATTTTAAAAAATAAAAGAAAAAGAAAATAGAGAGAAATAGAGAGAAATAGAGAGAGAGAGAGAGAGAAAGAGAGAGAGAAAGAGAGAGAGAGAAAGAGAGAGAGAGGAGAGAGAAAGAGAGGAAAGAGAGAGAGAGAGAGAGAGAGAGAGAGAGAGAGAGGAAGTGAGGGAGAAAGGAAAGAATTATTTTAAGTAATAGACTTATGTTAGCCTTAGGCTGACAAATTCAAAATCTGTAGGACAGGCTAGTAGATTGACAATTTAGAGTTTCTATTACATAATCATAAGGCAAAATTTCTCTTTCTCTGGAAAACTTGCTTTTGCTCTTAAAATCTACAACTGATTGGATAAGAGCAGCCGATATTATCCAAGTTAATCTCCTTTACTTAATGTCAACTGATTGTAGATGTTAACCATATCTACAAAATACCTTCATAGCCACCACTAGATTAGTGTATGATTAAATAACTGGATGTTTACTACAAACTTGCCAAGTTGACACATACAACTAAATCATCATATCCGGTTTCTTAATTCTTTCAAAGTGACATACATATAATAGATTCATATTCATTAATTCAACTCTTAATTTATTAATAGCTATCAATTCTAATATATATTAATTAATATTGATGCAATGAATATATTGTATATTTACATATTCATCGATTCAACTAGTACTTATTAAACATTTACTATGCTTTTTTCTGAGGCATAGACCACAAATATAAATTTGCCCCTATATACTGGAGAAGTTTAAATTTCACTGAGGTAAAATGTTAAGTATCAATTTTGTATGCATTCATATATCATCCCCAGTTTTCTACTTAAAATAACCCAGATAAATACATTATATTTTATCTAGTGACTATACATGCAATTCACTATATTATGTTCCTAGTGTATTTTGGGAGGTTAAAAGAAAAGAATTGTTTCCCTAAAGAGGTTCTAGTATGCTTGGAATCCATCCATGCAGCTCTGAATTCTGCCACTGTGTGATGTGGGGCAAACTGCTGTAGTTTGAAGTGTGGTTTCCTTATTCATGCAATGAAAATTCCACTAGATAATATTTCAGTAGGATTTTTATGGTTCTAAAATATTATCAATTTCAAGACTCTTTCTATGTAAAACTATTCACAAATGGGTAGGAATGGATGCATTATTTATAATGATTTGATTTCAAGAGGGGAAATAATAATTGATGACATGCATTTAAGAATTGTATCCAAATATGGTTTTTCTTATTTAAATTTACAGCTAAATTGCCTTTACAAAATAAGGAAAGTTAACCTCAAAGTCTGATAGAGAAAATGACTAATGAGTTGGAAATTCAATGGTCAGTAGTAAAATATGGACTTTATGCAACTGTTAAATGAATATTAGTGCTTTGAGATAGCAAATTGGTTATGAAGTACATATGGAAATGAGTGTCATGTTTTAAAGATTGATATATGAGCCAGGCATGGTGGCACACGGTTGTAATCCCAGTACTTTGGGAGGCTGAGACTGGAGGATTTGGGTTCACGGCCAGCCTCAGCTCTCTCTCTCTCTCTCTCTCTCTCTCTCTCTCTCCCTCTCTCTCTTTCTCTCTCTCTCTCTCTCTCTCTCTCTCTCTCTCTACCTAGTGAGGCCCTCCTCAACTTCGTGAGACCCATTTTCAAAATAAAGTAAAAAAACAAGGCCAGGGGCGTAGCGTGGAGGTAGAATGCTCCTGGGTTCAATCCCCGGTACCACAAAAAAAAAAAAAAGATTGATATATGAGTCAGGCATGGTGATGCAAGCCTATAATCCCAGTACTTGGGAAGTTGAGATAGGAGGATCGCAGGTTTGAGGCAGCCTCGGCAATTTAGTAAGGCCCTCAGCAACTTATTTGAGACCCTGTTTCAAAATAATAATAATAAAAAAAATAGGGCTGGGAGTGAGTCTGGGATGTAGAATGCCCCTGGGTTCAATCCCCAGCACCCCGCCCCCAAAAAAAGATTGATATGTGGAAGTTATGGTATGTTTGGTCTCCATATTAAAACTAGTTTTTTTATATTGGTCACAGTAGAATAAGAGAGCCTATCCATTGTAAAATGCATACCACAAGGAAGTAAAGTTTTAAAATACTTGTATAAAGTGATTCCATCTTATCTGTCACATTCAATTCATAAAAAAAATTGTACAGGACAACAAAATCATCATGATGCTAGTAATAGACATAGTTGATGTTTCATGAATTTGCTAGAAAGCTGTACAGTTTCCATGTTCTTTATGAAGAAAGAGCAAACCTTTTCTTTTGCTGAACTGCAGGAATTTTTCTGTGCACACCAACGCCTCGTGCTTCATACTTGTTTCTGTTTTCTCAGCCATGGGAATGGAATGGAATCTTCCGGGCTCAGCCATTATCTGACCCTTTGTGGCCACAGCCTTTGACTGGGCCCGGGGTTCACCATAGCTTATTTTTACAATGACCTTGAGATGCAGCCAGCCCACTGGGCAGTATTTTCACTTCTACTCTGTGCATTTCACAGTAGGGATTCTTGCTGCTTCTCTTCAGAGCGTTTCTGGTTTCAGCCTGAAGCTTTTTAAAATAAAACAGCAGTTATGCAAATGACCGAAGACAAATGTGTTCTCCTGATTGATTCTCTGATTCTGTCTTGCATGGAAGCTTCTCTGTGGAGCCCTCTGCTTTCCAGTTTTTTTTTTTTTTCACAAAGATATTACTCAATCTGGCAATATTTTCTCAAGAAATTGCTGGGTAGTGCACACTCTCCTCGTAATGGTAAAAGGGTTCATGTTTTCATACGCGATATTGTCAAGAATATCCCCAATGTGTGCATTCTAAAAACTTGCCTTGTTTGGTATTAAACAACGGGAATTGTTTGCAACTCTCGGTGAGGCACAGGGAACATTGCAAAGTTTGGGATGGCTGCTCCTTCTTTTCTTATATTTGATGTTCTCTTTTTATGGTTTTGTTTTGCTGTTCACTGCATTTTTTTCCTGTCAGGGTTTCTTTTTTTTATTTTTTCCCTTTTACAACCTAGAATGAGTTGATATGTTTCAAATTTGCAAGGTGTCATTTTCTAGTTTTCTCCCAGTTGCTACATTCAGTGACTTACTACTTCTGCATTTATTTTTATATAGTTAATTTTATGGCCGTGACAGTTATAGAAAGAAATGGTAATTAAAATCCACAAGCTCATTTTTCCTTGTAATTATAGCTTGCAGCATACTTTGTTGGTTTTCAATCTGATCACTTGTGCTTGCACCAGGATTACCTGGAACCCTGTTTGAAGTCCACCAGGCTGCTGGACCCCTCAGCAGAGTTCCTTGTTCAGTACTTCTAGGCTGGGAGACCTCAGAATTTGAATTTCTAAGAAGTTCCCTGGCCATCCCACTCCTGCTGATCAAGGGAGCAGGCTTTGGAAATCCTCTCTGTAGAACGCGAAGCAATACCAGATTCTAGTCATATTGTTCCCATAAAATACCAAGCTGTCATTTGCTGAAGAGGGCACACTTGGCCTTGTATTTAAGAAATAGCTATGACCTTCTCTTCTTAAAACAGTCCACTCTCTTAAGCTTAGCTCTTTCCTTCTGTAAATAAAACTCGAATTGAAGGATTGGCCATATTTCTGACAAGTCATGAGGCTTACCAAGGTCATTTTTGTTTGCAGTATCACTTAAAATACAATTCGACTCACAATTGCCTGCCATGGATGACTGCACTTTTTTTTATGTACATAATACTTTTTGACACTGGGAAATAAGAAGCTATGAAAATAAGGTTGATAAACCAGCAAAGAAGTTTTTCCTTAAATGGTCACAATCTGCCAAGTGCTGATAAGAAAAAATCCTGTGGGGACAATGACAAAAAAACGTAAAGCCATCAACTCCGTGTCGGCACTGGACAAGAAAACAAATGGAATTTGAGACAATTTGGAACAAATGCTACAAATCAGAGACTGTACCCCAAACTCCTCTCAATCTTGCACTTTTGAAAGACAATTTAGGAGTACAAAGGACTTTGGACAACTCCACACTGGTAGCTACATTGCGCCTTCGTTTCTGACTTTCTTTTGTTGAACTAAAGTTAAATTATCTTCAGTGAAGTTTTTTTCTCTGCTTCTCTGTGGTGCATATCATATCATCTCCACTGTAAAAAGCAATGCTCAAGAAAAGAAAAATCAAGGCAGAGCCAGGGTAAGTTAATTATTGAAATTATGTGTTAATTATGATGAAATAATCATATTAGTGCTTAACAGATTTATGTTTTGCCTTTATATTGTCTCTCCCTAATATTTTTGGAGCTGTATAATGCTATTGAAAAGGATATTATGAGAAATAGTAAACATAATTACTCACAGACTCATAAATCCATTGAGGTTGCAATTTGATATTTCTTTGTTTTTCATATACTGTTATATAAAAGATATGTTTCAGAGAGATTAAGATGAGTTACATGACAAATTTTTTTTTACACAGAATAGTTCAAGCGAATATCAGCAAATAATGGATCGATTGGATTTGTGATTGATAAAATACTATAAAATATTTTAAAAGTATGCATCTATAGTGGAAGGGGATAATGACTATTAGCACTAATGTCCCTTAGTCATGGAGTCATTGCAATATTCAAGGAGCTATTCTAAATACCATATATAGATTATGTAATTTCACCTTCCCTGCTTTCTCTCCCCACACACACTCATACACACACACACTTACGAGAGTGTCGTCATTCACATTCAACAGATGGGAAAGTATTCTTGGGCTGCCACATATTCCTTCCTAGGCTCTGACCTGTACACTTTTCTTACAATGTCTGGCAGATGACTCTCTATGAAGTTTGTGGAATCTTAGGTTTAGCAAAGTCAAATACTTGAAACTCATGAAAGGTCCTAAAACTCATGCGGTAAAAGACTCAAGCTGATACTAAATACTTTTTTAATTTAGATATATTCATTTATTGGTGCATTGTAGTTATACATTTTGATAAATGTCAGGGTATGAGAAGCATGCATGCACACATTGCTCATTTAGCCCTCTCTCAAATCCCACCCTATTCCCTCCCCCTTCCTTCCTTTTCATGCTCAGCATAGTGATTGACTCTGATAAATTTGTATGTATACATCATGTGCATTGGTGGGTTTCCCTCTTCCCCCTCCCAACTCCCTCAGTTAGGTCCCCTTCTTGCTCATCTAAGGTTTTCTCCTTTGTCTGGAGTCCCTTCTAAGTCCCATTCTCCCTAGCTTCCACTTATTAGGGAGAACATCAGACTTTTCACTCTTTGTGACTGACTAATCTCACTTAGCATAATGGTCTCCATTTCCCTCCATTTCCCTGTAAATGATGTAATTTTGTTCTTCTTGATGGCTGTGTAAAATTCCACTGTGTACATATCCCATAATTTTGTAATCCATTCATCAGTTGATGGACATCTTGGCTGGTTCTAAAGTTTGGCAATTGTGAATTGTGCAGCTATAAACATGGATACACATGCATTAGTCTGGTAGTTTGGTTTCAGTTCTTTTGGGTAGATGCCTAGAAGTGGTATTGCTGGGTCGTATGTCGCAAGGGCTTGAGCCTCTCCCGTTTTTTGAATGACACTGCCTCCTTACAAGTCCTATGAATGCTTTTGAGGTCATTTACATGTTTGAACAAACTTTTCTTGCTGAGAAAAACAACTTAATAGGAATAACTTGCCAAAATGGAGTTTTAGCCAAGACTAGAGGTAAGGTAAAAATAGATTATTATTATCATTATTTGATACTGGGGATTTAACCCAGGGGTGTTCTATCTCTGAGCTATACCCCCAGCCCTATCTTATTTTTTATTTTGTAACAGGGTCTCACTAAGTTGCTGAGGATCTCTCAAAGTTGCTGAGACTGGCCTCAAACCTGCGATCTTCCTGTCTCAGTCTCCCACATACTGGGATTACAGGCAATGCACCATCATGCCCTGTTTATCATAGATCTTTATACCACAAGTATATTGGTATAACAGGGAAGTAGGTGACTTAATTGATATGCAAAAGTGACCAAAAAAACAGTGCAGCATTTTGAGGAATTATAAGTAGGAGATCCTACTTAGCTCAGTGAATATGTGTCATAGTTTGGATATGGAATTCCACCCCGCAAAAGAGCTTATGTGTGGGAAGCCTGATTCCCAGTGCAGCACTGTGCACTTGCGGGGCGTGGCTGCAGTAGGGGCTCCACTGTTGGCATGGCCTTAAAGACTCTCTCTGCCCCTGGCCTCTTCTCTCTCTCTGCTTCCCAGCCGGCTGCCATGAACTCATCAGCTTTCCTCCACCACATCCTTGGAGTCTGCTGATCATGGACTGAACCTCTGAAATTCTGAGCCAAAATCAAACTTTCCCCCAGACATGGTGGCGCACGCTTGTAATCCCAGTACTTGGGAGGCTGAGACAGGAGGATCGCAGGTTCGTGGCCAGCCTCAGCTACTTAGGGAGACCTTACACAGCTTAGTGAGACCCTGTTTCAAAATAAAGAATCAAAATAGGGCTGGGGGAGTAGGTCGGAGGTGAAATGCCCCTGGGTTCCATCCCTGGTACTGCAAAATAAATAAATAGATAAATAAATAAATAAATAATAAATAAAATAAAAAATAAATAAAACTTCCCTCCTCTAAGTTGTTCACATCAGGTATTTTGGACACTGTGACACAAAGCTGACTAACCCACTACGTTTTTCTGAATATCTGTGGAGTAAGAGGCAATAAAGACTCCCTAAAACAGAACAAATACAATTGTTTTCATATTTCTCTTCTCATCATGCATTTCCTTTTCTTGTTCCCCAAAGACACAAAATACATGCATAATTTTCTCTTAATACTGAACTATGTCAATTATAAAAATGAGTTTCCTCAAAGACATGGTGAGGGCAGTTGCAGGTAGGTGGAAACACCTGGAAGCAATCTTTAGAGAGGGGGCTTTGAAGGGAAGCATCCCTCTCCTTGTTGCTGTGGGGCCTGGGCTCAGTTCTACCCATTATCATGCAGAAACCCTGACCTGAGTCATCAGCCTGAAGCCAGTGTGCATTGAATTAAAGACAGAAACTCCATCAGTATGTTTCAGTATGTTTATTTTTTTAATTAATTTTAGTGGCCTAGGAGCGGAGGAAACATGTATGAACATGCAGGTAAAGATACCTTATTCTGAAAAGTAGTAGAGAAAATGGAATGACTTGAATGTCAGAATACTTGAATTGTCTGAGAAAGAGCAGGAAAATTAGCAGAAGTGCTGGGCATGGTGGCACACACCCGTGACCCCAGTACTTGGGAGTGGGAGGGGGAGGAAGCAACTTAATGAGACCTTGTTTCAAAATAAAAAATAAACAGAACAAACAAAACAAAAACCTAGCAGAAGTATTAATATATAAGAGATGTACTATAAAAGAAAAACAGATAGTAATTGTAAGTAAGTGAGTGATAAAGATAAATGTTTGCCCCCAAAGAGAGGGCAAAACGGATAGTTAGAATTTTAATTTAAAATTATGTGAAAAAAAGAGATTCGCCGGGCGTGGTGGCGCACGCTTGTAATCCCAGTACTTTGGGAGGCGGAGACCGGAGGATCCGGGTTCGCGGCCAGCCTCAGCTCTCTCTCTCTCTCTCTCTCTCTCTCCCTCCCTCCCTCCCTGTCTCTCTCTCTCTCTCTACTTAGTGAGGCCCTCTGCAACTTCGTGAGACTCGGTTTCAAAATAAAGTATAAAAAATAGGGCCGGGGGTGTAGCGCGGAGGTAGAACGCCCCTGGGTTCAATCCCCGGTACCACCAAAAAAAAAAAAAAACAAAAAAAGAGATTCTATAGAGCTGTAATCTCACCAACTTGACATAACATGGTGTTGATTATCATAAGTTGAAAAGGATCATTTTCATTATGACATTGCATGAAATATTTGGTTTGGACTGGTGCTGAATTAAGAAAACGCTCATTATACAATTTTTATAATTACATAATTGGGATATTTTCTGGAGATAAAAAGCATTGTAATTATTGCATAATCCTTTAAAAGAGATTTTATATATCAAATGAAAACATGCAGGTACACATTGTTTTCTTTCAAATGAACAATATTATTACTCACTAGTTAATTTAATCCCCAGAACTGATTATAGCATTTTTCCTTCCTTAACTATAGATTTAATAGTTGTAATTTTCCTTTGAAAGAAGTAATGTTAGAGTAAAAAACATTGACATTTGTTTAAAGGGGGCTTTTCTACATCTAGAAGTAATTATCAGTAGTAATTAGGCTTCCACAGCAGTTAAGACTCACTGAAAGGAGAATAAACAGTATTTTGCAATGTGAAATTTCCCTGCTGCATATAGGAATCATTAAACAAATATGCATTTAGTGCTTTACCATTTTGTATGAAATATACAAAAGGCAATATTTTGATGTACTGAATAGATAGAGATGACAAACATGGAGTAAAATCCAGAATTTTATTCATTAATTCGGTTAATATATTTATAGAAGCAAGCGCTCATATGACCCTTTTTCTCATGGAAATGAGATGAATTTCCTTCAGGAGCATGTTTAGACATCTGAAATGTTTTCTGTGGACAACGAGAGAAGCAGTTGATAGAAAGCAGAAAGAGGAATAAGAGAACACAGTTGAGATTGGAGATGATGTAATTGGTCATCTTCAAAATTAAATGTTTTAATCTAGAACTACACAGTCGCCTGTTGGTAGCAATAGAGAAATGCATATAATTTGCTGTATTTGTTTGAAGATTAACAGAACAGTAGGTGTCCCTGGACATTTTGTGTAAGACAAAGTGACACAAAGACTTCCATAGAACTGTAAGAGAAGGCTGTTGAATCAACTATGTGAAATTGCAACATCAATTGGATTGGTAGAAAAATTACGACCAGTACAAGGAATCAGGAAAGTAGGAGGGGAATCAGCCAAGTTCAAGGATACAAACAAAACCATAAAGGAAGTAAGTGTTCAAGAGGAAGAAAATTAAGGTAAAAAAAAATATCCATTGGATTTGTCCAACAGTAGAAAAGTGCTCCTGGGAACAGCCACCATTCCTAGAATATCATAGTCGAGAGCCAGAATGCAGAGGGCGAAACCAGAAAGATGAGTACGAAAGTAGGAGCGAGAAGGAGCCCAGGGCGTCCCTTCAACTTCAGCAGAATGCCCACTCATGGGGACTAGGTGCGTACCCCAGGGGGTGTTGTTGAATGTCGGGCAATGAACAGAAAATTCGAGACCCCGACTCAGTTAAGGCAGGAGGCGTTTTATTACCATGGGGCTACCTCTCTCCAGTAAGACAGAAAAATGGCAACCCCTCGAACAGTTCACCGTTTCCTTTCATAGAGAGCAAGCAGAGTTCGCGGGTTATGCTTTAAATTGACCAATCATAGTAAATTTTTCCTTATTTAGAAGCAAGTGGGTAGGTCTAGGGGCATGAGCTGAGCATACAGGCAGGAACCAATTTTGCAGGCTCTGTTGGCCAAAGGTCAGGGAGTCTAATTTTGAAAGGCACCCCGTTTTAGAAGGAACCCCTTGCTCTAGCCACGGGACCCGGCGCCAACCCAGGAACTCTCAGGACTCCATCTTGCTGCAATCGCACGAGGTTTTATTGAACCAGTATACTGGGGCCGAGCTCGTATCTCACGCAGGAGAGGAGGTCGACCCTCAGCAAGGGGAGAGGAGGGTATTTAAAGATACAGCTGCAGAAGAAAAGGGGGGGGTAGGGCAAAGCGAGGTACGTGGAGGAATTTTTACAAGC